>JAIFKG010001274.1:0-14448 GCA_020351975.1 Phyllosticta ampelicida | reverse complement strand
GGAGGGAAAAAAGGCTTTCGGCTCCAGGAGGGGGCGGGGGCGCGCGCTGCCACACTGCCGAATGCCGTATAGTACAAGCTGCCTGGGCAGCAGGCGACATGGAAAAAGGTTGAGACGCCGGCATTAGCAAAGCAGCGGCGGCGTTCAAATGTCGCAGGGTGCGCGCCATGCTCGCGCCGGACCGTCCTGCCAGCGAACAACGAAACGCCGAAAGTGGGAGTCCCCGGCCTGAACAAGTACGAGGCCGAACTGGGATCTCCTGAGTTCGACATGGCCGCCGTCTGTCCTGTTCCTGATGCAGTCTACGACTCCTTCAGAACCGTGTTATCACGCTCTCTAGTCCAATTCTGCCGTTGATCAGCGCCAAAGGCTCGTTTGACCACTGCGCGGCGGCCTGGCGGTGGCGGCGGATCAACAAAAGAGCAATGCTGGACTGCAAACACGGCCAACAGAAAACAGAATAAACGGCAGGGCAGAACCTCGTGTAACAAATGCGCGACAGGACACGCTCGTAAGGCCATGACCAGCAGCAAACAGCACCGCCGGAAAACAGTGGCAACAGCAGGGCAAAAATAGGACGTAAGCGAGCGAGGACACAGATGCCACAATGCGGTGATCGCGGATTCCCGGCGTTTCCAGCAGTTGATACCTTGGGCGGCTGGTGTCGTGTGCGCTCGGTGTGTCGTTGCACTCGACGTCGTTGCGGTCGACGACGTCGGGTGCCGGGCGCCGAAGGCAGACCAATCACAGAACTTTCACGTGATGGACTCTACCAATGCGGCGTAACACTTTTCATGCATCTCTTCTCTGCCCGCCACCCCTGGTTTGACCCACTCATTCTTTATCGACTCAGACAGGGTAATTGATTATGTTTTTCTTTTTCCTGCTACGTACTGTCTACGGGATTTCTGGCTGCACCGCCTCACCCCATGCGCTTCACCATTTGCACAGTCTACCATTTTACACCATTTCTGCACCGGTTTGCAGCAGCATGTCTCTGGTCACTTGCCGGCCAGCCTCATGGGCGCCTCCTCAGGGCACCTCGGGGTATCTCTCAGGGCAGATCTTCTCCTGTATCAGCGTCCTTGTGCATGGCTCTTGATAAGGCCGTCAGAATCGTGTTCGGCGGAGTTACCGCCTCTTGCATGAATCCTTGCCGCTGCTCTCTTGTGCGGGAGATGTCCGAACCGAACTGGGTCCTGGGCACAAATTTAGACATTGTTACGATGATTGCTCCATGACCATATGCACAGCCAGAGGCGCGGCCACGGGCAAGGCCCACGCAAGACGCATGCTCCGAACCCATTCCCCTCCACTCTCGTATATCAGTCGACCGATTCTCTGCTCCACCGCAACTTGTTGTCCGTCCCACTGCTACGCTGGTCTTGAGCTAGCTCCACCCACACTCGTTCATTTAATACTGCTCGTTGTTGGTTCGTCACTGTCCAGTCACACTCGTTGTCTTTTTCCATCATGTCCTCCAACGAAGAGAGGCACGAAGAAAGGCGATACGGCGATTACTCGCCGCCCATGAGCCCCCTTCCCAGTCCCGGTCTTTCAGGGTACCAACTCGAATCTGCCTGCCAATCTACCGACCGCTTGTCCTCGCCGTCCGTCGAACTGCTTGGCCAACACAGGGGATCTGGTTATGAATCGACCGAAGGTCTTCCCCGTCCTCCCAGGGCCATCTACTCTCGTCAAGATAATGCTACCTATTCGACCATTTCCTACTCGACCATAAACGGCACCACTGCTTGTCCGACGCCTACCCCCTACGGCGAAGATGACGATCTCTCGTCGATAGAAGCTATCAAGAAGGGTCAATACGAAAAGGTAGTACTGTCTCCATCCACCCCCTTGGCTTGACTGACTTTTCAGAACCCCTTTGACAGCGACTCGGAAACTCAAAACACATTTGCCGTGAGATTCGAAGACTCCCAATACCAGAGTGAGAAGCTGCACAAGCACGATGATATTGATCTCATGCCTCGCTGGAAGCGTACAATCAACCACTTTAGTCCCATCACCACAATCATGGCGGTTGGCGCCTACTATCTTTACTTTGCTTTCCGTATCTACTGCACCATCATGGCTCAGAGAAAGTACAACAAGGTCTATGTCATGGCTTGGATCTTCATTGCTGCCGAAGCCTGTGTTTCTTGTAAGTCTTGTTTGAATCCTCTTCGCTTCTCTCTAACCATTCCAGGCCCCGCCTTCTTCCACCAAATGTGGCAACTCCTCCATGTCAAAGGCCGCCAACGCCCCAAGCTTCGTCTTGTCGGTGACATTGTCCCCACTGTCGATGTATTCGTCACCTGCTGCAAGGAAGACGTCGACGTCGTCCTCGACACCACCCGCGCCGCTGCTACCGTCGACTATCCTCAGGACCGCTTCCGCGTCGTCGTCCTCGACGATGGCGCCGACCCCGAACTCAAGGAAGCCATCGAGAACCTTGGCCGCGAGTATCCCAACGTCTACTACTTTGCTCGCATCAAGATCAAGGGTGTTCCTCACCATGCCAAGGCCGGAAACTTGATTGGTGGCACCGAATTTGTGACGAAGCTTCCGGGCGGATGTGGAGAATTCATTGCAGCGCTCGACGCTGACATGATCCCCGAGCCGGAATGGCTGCGTTCCATCATGGCTCACATGGTTGCGGACCCGAAAATGGCCCTGGTCTGCCCGCCGCAAGTACGTACATGCATACGCCGTGCAACGTGCGACACGAGCTTACATTTATAGATGTTCTACAACGTTCCCGAAAACGACCCGCTCGTCCAAAGCCTCGACGGCTTCATCCACGTCATGGAGCCCACTAAGGACGCCGCTGGTGTTGCGTGGTGCACTGGCTCCGGATATGCCGTTCGCCGCTCGGCCCTCGAGGCGATTGGGGGCTGGCCGACGGGTTCGCTCGCCGAAGACGTGTGTACCAGTTCGATGCTGCTGGGTGCAGGCTGGAAGACAGCCTACGTGCATGAGCCGCTGCAATTTGGTACCGTCCCCGACACCATCATCGGCCATCTGAAGCAGCGCACCCGTTGGACTCTTGGAACGTTGCAAACTGCCGTCAAGCTCAAGTTTTGCCTTTTCGGCAAGGACATTCGCCAGATGAGCTTTTTGCAACGTCTTTCCGGATTCATTTTCACCATTGACGCCTTTTTCAAAATCTTCTTCGTCATTTCCCTCATTACCATTCCCACGGTCCTCATCAGCGGCGGTAACCTCGTTGCCTACACTAGCACGGAGCAACTCCGCTGGCAGACGCGCCTGTGCTTCATTTACCTCATTACCACGCGCATCAACGAGTGGGTCACGTACATTCCCTCTGGTTATAGGCTTGGTCAGCGCGAAATTGGAGCCATGATGTGGATGGCGCCTTTCCACACCCTCACCATCATCCGCTCCTTTATCCTGCCCACCTGGCTCGGCGGCAAGAACCAAGGCTTCACCTCTTCTGGATCCATCCAGGACGAGCTCAACGAGCGCGACCCGAGTTCCCGAGCTTCCATGTGGCGCCGTCTCAAGGTCGTCATTTGGGACTGCAAGTGCTACCTGCACATTCTCTTCATCTGCTACGTCTTGGCTGCCATTGGGCTGTCGACCTACCACGGCGTTGAGCAGACCAACACCACTCGTTCGCTACTCATCTACCTCTTGACGCACGCCCTGTGGCCCCCTGTCCTGTGGCTCACTTGCATTGCCGCGTGCTGCGAGCCCATCCGCTACGCCGTCTTCCCCCCAAGCATGCCGGACCGCGAGGAGCTCCTAGAACGCGACCCCAAGACGGGCGTCGCACACCCCAAAGACATGTACAAGAAGCAGCGCTGGGGACCTCGCGTTCTGTGGCGCGAGGGCCAGTACACACTCTGCACAGCCTTTACGTGCTTCATCTTTGCGACCAGTTTCTTCTTCCTATAGAAGACTTTTCCTTTCGTCAACCAGGGGTGGGGGCGGACAATCATCATCAGCATTTCCTTTTTGCATTTAATGGCCACGCGCAAATACCTGCCTGCTAGCAGTGGCCGCAGGCACCCTTTTCATTATGACATCACCTAATGCAGAAGCTAGGGGGTTGTGGGAGAGTGTGGAAAACGAGAGATCATACCCATGTGTATATTATCAGGATGTAGACATGCCATCAACCATCGATGCGCTTTATTTTTCTCTTCTCCTTTTCGATGGAATGCGCCCGTTTGACAAGACTCAATAGCTATGGGCCAATGGTTCCCTTTCGCCCCAGCTTAGGCCCCCATCTCCGCGTCATGCACCGTAATCAGGACCTCGCTTACTACTTGTTCCACGACCCCCTCCCGCGAGCGACAAGATACCTGCTCCGGCGTACCGATTACGCGCAGTACGTGGCGCATGCCTGCCGACTTGGATGCCCTCTTATCTCTGCCAATTTATGGGAAACGAGACCTCTACTCGCCACCAACATGATAAGGCTATTGGCCGTATCGATTCTTTCCCATTTATTGAGGGATTGCTGGGAACGTACAGCAGCAACAGCAGCAGCAGCAGCGAAAGGGGTTGACGTCAGAAATAGCCCCTGAAAGTCGACCGAAGGTTGGCACCTTAACCTTGAAGATTAAAAAAGCGGCCCGCTAGATTTGCTTTTGGCCTTGGCGGTCCTGACTCGCACCTGCAGGCCTAACGGCGCGTCTTGGCCTGTCTGACCTCAACTGTTGTGATGAAGCGGACCCGGCTCCATGGCGAAGCGACTGGGATCAAGGAGCGTTCCCAGTCGTGCCACACGTCGACGCGCGGAAGGTGTTCGAATCGAGGCGGTGGTCCACAACTCCAATGGCCCCCATCACTCACGCATCCTGGGTCTGCCTTTTGATCATACCGACTGCCTGACTCCGAAATCCTTGACGTGCTCCTTGCGCGGCATGGTGGTCCAGCGCCAGTTGTGCTGCGACAAGTCCAGCTGCGATGCCGTAATGGCTTCGGTGTTGGATACGACAACCTCGGTCGTGACTTCGATGGAGCGCACGTCGATGCCTTTGCCGTCAATCGACTCGGCGTCGGCGCAGCTCCAGGTGTCACAGGCTCCATGATGCATCGGCTTTTCCGAGCTTCCCCAGAACCTGCCCTCCGAGTCGCGAAAGATGCGGCGCGAGAGGGTGCGCGCGAGGCCGCGCGACGTCCCGCCGTACCAGCTGATGCGTCCGCCCATGACGCTGGGGGAACCGCGGGCAGTCTTGGTGCGCTCGAGGAAGAGGGGCCAGATGAAGGGCACGTTTATGACGATGACGGTGACAAACGTCTCCCTGGCAACCCATTGAATCGAGAGGACGAGGTCCTGAATCGAAGAAAGGCCGAGGATGCTGCGGAGGAGGGCGCAAATGATGATGAAAAAGGAAGACGAGAGCAGCAAGGCCAGCGTTGCCTTTCTGCGGAACGGTAGTTTGGCTTCACGGATAATGGTGATGGGAATAAGGACCAGGCCAATCTCGTTGGCAATGTTGAGCACCATGAGCGTGATGAGCGATGAAGAGACGCGTGTGCATCGGTCTCCAGCATAAGGATCGACTTTCCAGTTGTGTTGGATTGGGGCACAGCGACAAAGCTGGAAAATGTAAGTACACATCGAGTACTGGTGTCTTAAGCTTACGATTTGAATGATCACCGCGACCCATGACATGGAGCAAATAACGGCCATGTACTTAACGTACTGCTGCTGCCACAGGCCGACACTGCAAAAGTCAGCTTGTTCTTGTTTCTTGGGAGAAAACTCACGTTAGACGGTAGTAATATCCCAATACGGTGCCCTTTAGCGTCCAGATCAATGTCACGTAAACGAACCATGCGGCAAAGAGAGCTTTTGAGCCCGCTTGTAGTGATGCGACTTCTTGGGTGCTCAAATTTTGAGCAGTCGCTGCATCGAGTCCGACAAACGTTCCTTTGATTGCTGCTGCATGTCAGTATTGCTCGGTTAACCCAAACCCGTCACTTACCAATATAGCTCTCCAGCGCCGGGTCGAGGGTCCAAAAAACGAGAGAAATGGCCGCGAACAAGTCATCCCAAGACAAGTGGGCCCCGCCAACCTTCCATCGGGCCACGAACCCCATCGCAATCACCAGCAAGCCAGTGGCATACTCGAGCCAAATCTCAACCAGGATACCAATTTGCGTATTAGTCGGCATCTTCTGTTCGTCATGGGGAGTTGTGTCGGGACGCAAAGACCGTCCATTTCCAACGCCTGCGCCCTCCGGTTTATAGAAAACTGTTTGCCATTCTCTGGCTCAACCGTTGATCCGTCGTCCACATCGCTAAAGGCCACGAGTTTGACCAGGTGGTGGCGTTGGCCGTCTACGACGCGCGTTAGCATCACCTGTGGCTTCTTGCGAGCTGGTCGATTGGCACGGGAAGGAGCTGCTGGTCTTGGGGATCTTCCTTGGAGTAATATGCATAGCTCTAGTGCTTGCTCAATCGGTCGTGGTCTTGCTTACAAATCAAGGTAGTGTCGCGATGGGCTTGCATTACCAGCGCGTACATCGAGAACGGGAGACCCCTTTTTCCCATCGACAATTGCAAGTGTGAGCAACAGCTCCCTGCAATACAACGCAGTGCGGCATATACACTGTCTATCGCACCTCAGTAGGAGGTGGCAGCAGCCACAAGCGCTCACCAAAAGCTGTCGACTTTTTCGAGATTCGGATTTGGCTGTGGACGATGTGTGAAGGCTTGCAATCGTCGCAACTTGAGCTTCAACGAGAAAGGCGCATCGAGGTGGTGGCGCAAACACTAACAGAGGAGCTGGCGCGCAGCCACATTCTCAATCCGCGTTCAAATCATGGAACCCATCCCGCGCTCTTCATCTGATTTTACGGAGTACTAGCTCACAACCTTTGTGCTGATCGCGGAGACAGTTGTAGCTGAAAACTTCTCCTTTTCTCCTTTCGAGGCTTGGTACTCCTAGCAAAATTCGTGGCACACAGGAACACGACCAAGAGGAACCAGCCAATCAAGAGCAGCCATAGAGCCATGAAGAATTTCCATGTCGAAAGGCTTTCGCGTAGGGAGCATCCAGGCACCTGAGGAACTTCATACTAGAGTTTACAAAGTCCTTTACTCAGAATGTCAGAGAGCAGTCGTAATAGTTGTGTGCCACGACATTTGCTACCAAGGCTCATTTCTTCCGCGCGCTTGGTGTTCATATATCGTGTGGGCTAGCATGTTTGTGGTACTACGCCATGAAAGATGGGTCCCAGCGACGGAGCAAGTCTGGACTTGTGTGTCGAACAAGTGCTTCTCTTGGACAGGCTTCCTTTGTCGTGGGCTAGTCGTGGAATTGCATTGAGGTTGCGCATCCCAATCTCTCGACACTTGCCTCACATTATAATGGTCGTGCCAGTAATGAGATAGCGTTGATCGGGTCGTCGTCTTGATGTTTCGCTTGACCGTCAATCTTTCGAAGACGGAATCTACATCGGTGCACCCATTGCCAGTCTCCAACTTCATCAACATAACACTGCAAATCCCTTAACACAGCATTCCGACTTTAAACCATTTCGCCGATTCATTCCCCTGAACAAACCAATCGTCGCTCTCATCAAAGCAACTCTTGATGCCCTCCTGCAATGATACAATGCCACGTGCCACTCGTTATCCCCAGAGCACTTGGTTGTTTCCTTCGCTTCCGTTCGACTGTGCGGCGACCGTGCTCGATGACGTTCCAGCAGACACGGGAAAGGAAATATAGCCATTCAAAACAATTCGACAAGCAGCAGATACGTACACGAGACCCCGACTAATCGGACAGCGGCTTTGTTGGATGCCGAACCGCCTCCCAACTGGCACTTCAAGGCTTTCCAATTTGCACGATACGAAGGACCACACATTTTCCGAGTCGAGAGATGGTGTGAAGTCATAGCCTCGAAAGTAGCAGAACACGAGAGAAAAAGATTATTGGGATGTCGGGGGTCGCCAGACGGCCTGAGCCATTAGACTGAGCTTTGTCGATTCAGTTCGGTCGTTAAACGAGTGCACGTACAAAACACATACACCCCCGCCTCTCAAGGCGGCAGAGCTGACTCCAACTGCATTGAAAGGCGCAGCAGACGCCCCTGACGCCTCGCCATCAACTGCTAACTACTGAGGGACGTTTGCCTCCCGTTTTCGTCGCTGGCATACTTATCCGAGCACTCCATTCTGCGTCTCCGATAGATAATCTGCACCAGTGCACTCCACATTGAACACCAGATCCCGTGCCCCGCATTGTACGATAACGAAGCCCAACTGCTGCGGCGACGGGTAAGTGCAGTGGACGGGTACGGAACTTTTGGCCAGCCTGGGGTGGCGCCTGCTGACCGTTTCACGGACCTCGCGTCGTACCGTCCATCATGTCTCAGTGCCCAGACGAATGCCGTGTCTTAAGCCGTGGGAATTCACAGCAGCAGCAGCAATGAAAGCTGGTATAGGCTCGAGTGACCCGGCTCGGTGGGGCCGACAGGACCATTTTCTTTGGCTGCCGTTGCGCAGAGGCTCTCTCCACGCTCTGCCGTGTGCGAATGCGTCGGGCCGTCGTGGTGTTGTGGGTTCAGCGCCTTGCAGTTTTGACCGAGAAGATGCAATGCGTTTTGCTGCGGTCAGCAGACTATCGTTGCCACGGCCGGCCAGGAATCGTCTGCGGGGAACTGGGAAAGTTTTTCGCACTTAGGAAGACGCCCTTGACGCTGCGGATATCTGCCTTGAATGCCTCGATTGCATCGTCTTCTGACTTTTGTGAGGAGCCGAATCGACTGCTGTACACGTCGCCACCGTAATAAGGGCTCGAATACGCCATTTCCGTTAGGTACGACCTCAATTCGCTCAACTGAGCGGCCACAGAGTCTTCCGACTTGGTGTTGGACTCCATCAGGCTGTTAAAGTCTTTGACGAATTCAGACAACTTCTTCATGTTGCCTACTTGCTTTTCGGAGGCGGTCAGCTCCGTGGACGACTTGGAGAATTCAGACGAGTGCGAGGCCCGGCGCGAGAGCGAGGGCGAGGTTTGGACGCCGATATCGCGGTGGTAGAACTCCGTAGGGTCTGACGCGGATTCGATGTCGGAGTAGTCCTTCTCCACGTCTACGGACGCCTTTTTGAATGCTGTCGGGATCAAAGAGACCATACCTTCCAGTCTTGCATTCAACTTGTCCAAGTTCTCTTGCGTGTTGGAGGCAAAGTCACGCCGGGCGTCGCTGAGCGCCTCGGTCATTGGCTTGACCAGGTAGTTTGATACCCCATAAGTCAAGGCTCCAAAGCCAGCCAGCGCCGTCGCCACGTTGAATATGCGGGAAGCGGTAATGAACGGAGGAGGGGATGTTGGCTGCGTCAAGAATTCGGGATACGTCACGATTGGAGGGACATTTCGAGGCGCCTCATGGGCAGACTGAGGAGATGGCTGGATTTATTAGCTTAGCTTGATTTATCGTCATTATAAACGAACCTTGAGCTCCTGTACTTCTTTGGCAACATTCGTGGCTGGCGCATGGTGCTTCTCGGAATCTCCCAGCAGTTCGCTGATGTCATCGTCATTCACGCCCTTGGACTGCAGAAACTGACGCTTACGCTCGGTCGGTGCGTCTCGAATGGTTTCATCATTGAGAAAAGCTCGGGCGTGCTCCAGCAGCAGCCCCGACTTTCCCAGCTCTTCTTTTAGTGTTGAGTTGCCCGTCTTCTCGGCAGCGGAGCTTGGAGTGCTCGGACGCGACTCGTCCGTGGCTGACGACAGCGTCGAAGCGCGCTGCCAGGCTGGAATGCCAGGCTTGGGATCTGATGAGCCAGACATTGGGAAACGCTGCTGTTGCCGTGATGTTGCGTGATCGAATGGTCTAGCTTCAACTCAACTACAACCAACCTCGGCTTGTGACGAGGCGGCTGAGTCAGCTCCTCTCCGCTCCCCAGCAGCGCAGCGATATAGTCAATCCCATCCCGACGGCAGATGACGACAAACCCATTTCCTTGGATCAGCACAGAGAGCAGCAGCAGCAATCATGACTGGACGGTCCGTCAAGCGGCTGAGAAGGTTGAGCACCGAGGACGACTCGTCGGTGGGCAGCGACGATTGGTACGGGGACAAAGACACAAGGAGGTATGTATGTAGCACCCACTCACTGCCCACGCCCGCGCACATGCGGCAGCCAGACAGACACAAGCCACCGTCCGTTTAACGCGCGACCTGGCACTTAAGCTCCAACACAACACCTGCCTCATTATCATCCTCGTCACCCACCATGGCCACCCGCCGCCTGCGCTCGCGCGCCCAAATCAATGCTGACTCGACGCCCATCAGTCAAGCGCCCTCTGCAAGCTCTCGTCCGCGTCGCGCCGCCGCCGCGCCCACCTCGGCCACAATTGAGCGCACCTCCCCCGAAGAGACCCGCCAGTCGATCCACCTCACGGTCAAGGCCGCCCCCAACAAGCTCCGCGAAGCAACCAGCGGACCAGTCACTTCGCGGCGGGGCCGCAACTCGTTTGAAGGCGTCGGAGTCGGCAGTGGTCAGCGAAGCTCACGCAATAAGAAGGCGATTGTGGAAGAGTCGAGCGAAGAGGAGGACGAGGACGACATAGACGAGGACGTCGAGGAAGAGGACGAGGACCAAGACTTGAGCGAGGAGGACGAGGATGCCGACGGCGACGAGGACGTAGAGATGGAGGACGCCATTCCAGAGCCACCGCCCGCCAAAGGCCGCGGCGCCGCCAGACCGAGCAAGCCCGACATCAGCACCAATCGTCCGATCGAACCGCCGGCTCCCAGCGTCGAAGCCAAAGAACTGGCCATGCTGGACGACGGCAGCGACGACGAGGAGCTCTCGGAGCTAGAAGAGTCGCTGGACGAGGAAGAAGGCGGGGAGGAAGAGCTGGGCGAGGACGACGAGGATGACGAAGACCTCGACAGCGACGAGGAGACACCTAGGACGGGCAGCCGCAGCGCCACGCCGGACCTGAGCAAGTTGACGCGAAGGCAGCGCGGAGCGTTTGAGAACGGCGAGCTGATGGCACTGTCCAACGAGGCGCAGAAGAAGAAGCACCTCACGGCCGAGGAGCACCAGACGCGGCGGGCGGAAATGGCAAGGCGCCGCAAGAACCTCAGCGAGAAGCGGAATGAGGAGGAAAAGGTATAATCTCGATCCTTTGTGTCCATCAAAAAATTGACACGAGTAGATGGACACGATCAACCGGCTGCTCAAAAAGCAAGCGCCCAAACGCCGCACAAAAGCACAGGTCGAAGCCGACGCCGCCATGGACGAAAAGATGGAAGACGTCGACAAGGCCAACCCCGTCTACGTGCGCTACCTGCAGACGACGCAGAGCAGCGAAGCCGCCGTGCCCGGCGAGTGGATCGAGTCGCCTGTCGGCGAGCTGTTGCGGGGGACCAAGCGGGCGGCTGGCAAGGCTCGCCCTTTTGGCGGGAGGATGGTGATGGAGGTGGCTTGAACGGGGAGAACAGTCTACACCTGGCTATGACGGTTCTTGATTCCCATTGTTTTCTTGCACTAGGAGCAGGGCGATTGTAGATTACAGGAGGACATAAGCAGCACACGACAGCTTCACGTGCATTCAACAACAGATTCTGAACAAGCCTTGGTAACTCAACATCACCGCATCATGCATGGATCCCACGCGCTCCAACTCCAAAGCCTTTCAGAAAGGCTCTCACAAAGCTAACTGATCACGACCGCGAAAGAGCTCTCTTTCGCCAGACGGGAGACAAGGCATTGGGGGGCGCCGTTCTGCGATGCACCAGACTTGAGGCTTGGCCACGTCGCCCCCTTTTGCGACCTCATAGCGTATTCTTAGCCAACGGGCTAGGGCCAGGGCGTCGGCGGTGCTGTGCAAGAGAAGAATCAACCAAGTGGGAAGACGCTCGATAAAACCACCAAGCCGCGTTGATTCGTCTGCCAGTCTCTACGACAACCAACCAACCAACCACAGCTACTCATTCTAACGCCAACCCATAGCCAAGATGCTTGTCAATCGAGCATCTTCCTCAGCTGCTGGGCAGCGCCCTCGCGCTCACCCAGCGCCAGCCCGCGCTATCGTCTGCAGTCGACATGGAGGGCGCCAACACGATCGTAGCCGTGTCGCACTTTGGCAAGCGCACCAATATCATCAACTACGAGTACAAGAGCTTCGACGGCGTCTACTTTTGCCCGAATTACAACTTCAAGGGCACATACCGGCACTTTGGCGTGGCCATAAACATGTGCTAAAACATCAAGGACCCGGCGCACCGGGGCCACGTGAGCATCTTTGGCTTAGATTGGGGTGTCGTGTGCGACATCTACAACCAAGTTGCTTCATTCCAGAGGAAAGATGGTTTGTTCGGTGTTGGTGTGCTGACTGAGTTTGAATAGCGGCCGCGGCTTCTCGGCAAGCAGAAAGACCGTCGGATACCCCTGCTTCAAGGACTTGGGCGTCATCTTCTTCTTCGACAACTATATCGCCAGGTACGACTGGCGCAACGTGGCGACGGCAATGTAATCGGACGCTGGGTTCGGGCGTAGACAGAGGGCACTGGGCGGCGCTCTGGCCTGACACAATTTCGTCTCGTTTTTGACTTTCGATACTGTCTGAAATCCAACTTGTTTTGTTTTCATCCAAGATCGTACTCGTACACTTCTTCCTCGTGCGGCAGGTCCGGGTCGACCTTGGTCCCCAGATCGCGGTCTTCGAGAAACGTGCGGCCGCGCAGCTTGTCCGGCAGGTATTCCTGTACCACATGGCCGTCGAGATAGTCTGGATTGTACTTGTACTCCTTGCCATATCCCAGCTCCTTCATCAGCCTGGTGGGCGCGTTGCGGAGATGCACGGGAACCGGGAGGCCCGCGATGCCTGGCTCGCCGAGTGCTGCCATGGCGTTGCCGAGCCCACGATAGGCACGTGTAGATTTGGGTGAGAGGGCCATGGCGACGGTCGCGTGGGCCAGGTTGATGCGGCATTCAGGCATGCCAATCTTTTCGCAGGCGGCGTACGTGGCCGTGGCCAGAGACAGCATGCTATTGTCTGCGAGGCCGATGTCCTCAGACGCTACTACAATCAGCCGCCGGGCGACGTACAGAGGATCCTCGCCAGACTGCAGCATGCGGGCGAGATAGTACAGTGCGGCGTCGGCGTCGGAGCCCCGCAGAGACTTGTGAAAGGCTGAAATGGTGTCGTAGTGCTGGTCGCCCGCGCGATCATATACCAGCGTCTGGGTGAGTGACTTTTTGATGTCGTCCTTGGTCGTGTTTGGGCGATTGGAGAGGTCCATGGCCAGCTCCAAGAGGTTCAGGCCAGTCCGGGCGTCTCCGTCTGCAAAGGCTGCCAGATACTTGACCATTTCGTCATCTACCAAACTTGCTTCAAAGTTTCCCTCTCTTTCCAACGCTCGCTGCAAAATGGTCACGATGTGCTCCTCGGACAGCTTGGTCAGCGTAAAGGTACGGCATCTCGACAGCAGCGCATTCACAACCTTGAAGCTCGGATTCTCCGTCGTCGCCCCAATCAACGTCACTTGGCCGGCCTCTACAGGTCCCAAGAAGACGTCTTGCTGGCTCTTGCTAAACCGGTGTATCTCGTCGCAAAATATAATCGTCTTCCTCCCCGTCAACGACAGCTCGTTGCGCGCCTCGGCAAACAGCTTCTTGCACTCGCCCACGCCGCTGCTTGTGCTGTTGATTTCGACGAACCGGCAACCGGCCGTGTGCGCTACCAGTCGGGCAATTGTCGTCTTGCCAGTGCCCGGGCCACCCCAGAGAATCATGGACGGCACGCGGTCCTGCTCAATCAAGCCGCGAATGACGCCGGAGGGTCCCACGAGCTCCTGACCGCAGACTTGGTCAAGCGTACGAGGCCGCATCCTTTCAGCTAGCGGAGCCGCATTTTGCAGCGCATTTGTCTTGGGGCGTTTTGGAGGTGGGGATTTCTCTTCCGCTTCTTCTGCTTCGCGCTTTGTTCCATTTGTCTGGACTGGCGATTCCGGTTCCTGTTTCTTTTCTTCGGATACGCGCATGGGCAAGGGAGAGGAAGTGGGCGACGAGTTCAACCTGGCGGTCGAGGCGCGTTTCGACGCAGGGGGCTGGAAGAAGCTGTGGACTGCACCTGGTTTCTGAGTGCTGCTCGCGCTGCCATTTTGATCAACGACGAATGACTGGCAGGCTGAGTCAATGTGGTCGTTAATGTCTTTTTCCAAGACGGGTTTGGAGCAAATGGGACAATCGACCATGGTGATGCAGACAGACGACGCGTCGAAGTGATTGAGACGGCGGGATGACGCGACAATAGGCGCCGACGTCGGCCGACGGTGCAATGGCCGGATAATGATTGAGTACTGCTTATCTATCCGCTTTACGCCTGCAGGTGGATGGTGCACTTTCCGCCGAGCGGCTGGCGCACTTGAACATGTCGAGAGAGATATGTGGTGTTGTGGGCGTAGTGTTTTTGATAGGATTAATGCGTCGCCGGGTGTGGGGGGG
>JAIFKG010001272.1:0-10868 GCA_020351975.1 Phyllosticta ampelicida | reverse complement strand
TCGTTTTCCTTGCGCGCCTGCTTTGTGGAGAGTTGTGTAGATACAGACGGGGCTGGAGCGCTCAATTAGCTGGTGCCTCCTTCCCTGTCTATCTCAAACTACCAGGCCTGCCTCAGGTGTACCTACAAAATATGCCATTATCCACTGTCAACAAGAGCTTAGACAATCGTTTACAGAAACATGCGGATGTCGATATCGTGACGTCGTCAAGTATGTAAGAAGGTGCAACAACATGGGAGGTCATGATGATACTAGCAGGCTCGTTTCAGTGTGGATTAGAGGGTTGCGGATTTGGAAAGAGAGATGGGTTGAGAGGAGAATCGAAAGGGGAAAGGGCAAGTGAAGAAGAGACTGAGAATAGGGGAAGATTAAAGTGCCATGCCACTTCATGAGCAAAGAAGGGAAATAAGGGAATCGTTGGTCGTTAATTCGTAGACACAAGGAAAAAGAGGAGAAAAGAGGGGGGGCGTTTTACAGTCCACTCCAGTTGGACAGTTCGCTTCGATGGATGCCATGCGCAGCTCAATGCCAGACCTTCCATCTACCACTGCCGCTCCTCTTGTGCTGCTTGACAGCTCCCCCAGGCTGAACCTCCCCTTCATCCACTTCTCCATACTGATGGTCCCGCGCCTGCGCCAAGCTCGTCCTCGGAGCGCCACCACCGCCTCCTCCATTGATGCCCACTTCCTCGCCCGGCACGCCCCTATCCCCCAAGACGGCCCTGTCTCCTCTGCGCTCAACAACAAAGCCCCTCTCACGGCTGGCGCTTGGCCGACGGAACCCCGCGCTCAGCGCGCGCAGTCCGCCTCGAAGCTCCTCCTTGACCTCGCCAAACGCGCCCTTAACCTTGAAGCCGCCACCGCGCCCGTTGTCCAGCCCGCCACGGTCATCCTCAGTGTCCCAGCTGCGCATACTGCCGCTCATACTCCGCCTCGGCATGTTTGAGCTGACATGGGCGCTGGTGCTGACATTGGCATTGCGGGTCTGCGGAAGCGAGTCGGACGACAGGTACCGCCCCTCGCGAGCCGGGTCGGCGCGCTGGAGGTTGCGATTCGACCCGTAGATGGGACCTTGCCCATATTCAACATTTGGTTCTTCTGGATCTGGGCGTGATGTAGCCGGTGGAGGCTTGGCTCGGCGCGACACGCCATTGGAGACGTTGGTATCGCGTTCGCGGACAGCGTAGGTGCCGTCGAAAGCCATTTCACGGGCACGCGAGCGAGATCGAGAGCGAGAGCGAGAGCGAGAGCGCGAGCGGGTTCGGCGACGAGGTGAAGCAACGCGGGGGTCAGAAGTTCGCAGCTCTGTGCTCAAGGGGCTCATGCCGCGGCTGTCAATGTACGATTCTTGTCCGCCTCTGCCAAATCCTTTCCGGCCGCCCTGCCCTCCAAAGCTACCAAAGAAGCTTTTGATCCCTGCGCCGGCATTTCTCTTCTTCATCAATTCATCGACACTCTCCTTGATGGGTCCATGGTAGTCGAGCGCGGGAACAAGGAGGCGGTATGGCGCAGTTATGCCTGCAGTATCATGCTGTGAGACCTCAAGGTTGAGAACAACGTCCAGACCATGCTCAAGGTTGATTGCGCCGGTCAGATTGTCCGGGTCATCCGAATCGTAGCCGGCATCAGGGTCAAATGGTCCTCCCTTGCGGGCGGCTTTCATGCTGAGGCCGGTAGGGCGGCGATGGAAGGGATTCGGCCGAGGTGGATCAGCAGCTGGACGGTGCAGCTGCGGTTGACTGCCAGTTGCAATAGTTGTGGGAAGCGTGGAGTTTGTTTGATTCGGGTTTCCGGCGCGCGAGTTGGTGGCGCCGTCGAAACTAATGGAGCGTTGCCGGCGGTTGTCCACATAAGGGCCTGGTTGTGGATCACGCCCAGAGAATCGTCGGATGATGTTTCCCGGCCTGAAGTCATTGCGAGCCAAAGATCTTGTGCGAGGGATGCGTGCCTGATCAACAAAGGAGCCATCAAGTGAACGAGCGCGCTCGCTTGGTGTAGGGGGCGGCGTTGACCCAGGCCTGTACTCCCGGATTGAGCACCAGTTGCGACGGGGCAGCAGGTGATGATTGTTGCGCGGCTTGCCATCCACGTCATGGGTGAACATTGGAATCATGTCCTCGTCGGTGTTATCGTCGAGATGATGGATTTTGTTGCGCTTGTTCAAAATATCTCCCATGAGCTCAGGAGGTGGCGTATTGACGATGGCTGAGGAGATGATGTTTGGCATGTACCGATGGTCTCTATCTTTGGGAATTTGGAGCCTCTTTTTGCTGTAAAATTGGCCAACGGCAGCTAAATGGACGTCACCACCGAGTATAGTGACACGAATAGACTTTTCCGCGGCAAGTTCTTGCAGTTCCTGAATAAACCAATTGCGCTCCGCCTTGTGGTGCTTGGCTGTCCAGTGGTCGTCAAGGTCATCGAGAATCTCAACTCCGCCGTCAAACTTGTTAACAAAGCCTCCGAGCATGCCGGTGCGACCAAGAGCCTTGATAGGATCCATGACCCGCGAAGTGAGGAGATTCTCCAAAAAGTTCAATCGAGGATAGGCAATGGGCTGTATCGTCAGTATACGCCAAGGTGCACTGGGTCTTGAACTTACCACTCCCAGCAGTACGATCAAATGCTTCGTCTCCCCCTTGCGAATCTCTTTGCGGCACCGGTCAAAGATCTTGTAGTACGTTTCCTCACTGAGGACTTCATCTCGCATCCTTTCCGTCCGACAGTCAAGTCCTAGGAAAGCAACGTTGTTGCCAAGGAACATGAAGATACTCCGGCTAAGTTGGTTGATGTACGGACCAGGTGCTGCTCCCAGCAGCCAGGATGCTTCGTGTCTCTCAGTCTCATCTGGCACGCTTTGGTGCTGAAAGAGCATGTAGTACTTGAACGCAACAGCCCCAAGCCCACAGAAGACAGGGTTTTTCATGAAGTGGTGAGGATAGGACCCGAAGCCGTCAATGATGTCGTGGTCATCCCAAATGTTGACCATTGGAATCTGGCTGGCTGCCATGCCAAACAAGCCTTGCGAAAACCACATGGCGTAACGGTCGAGATAAAATTGTTCCAGCTCATCCTGCATCTCCGGCGTGAACTGAGCAGTGTGCTTGATCACCGAGCTTTTGGTCGCCAGCCACTCTTTAAAGTATGTCGTCGCCTGCGTGGACTTGTCGTTGTAAATCTGGTCGCCACCTCCGAGCATGACATGGAATGGCCGAGTTTGGTGGTTGTTGAGCACATCTCGCCACATGGGATCCGGGCCGCAAAATTGATTTGGGTCAACGCTCAGGGAGAATCCGTTGCAGCTGTGGAACATGATGTTCATGGTTTCGCCCCTGGCAGGCACCCAGAACCCAATGGCAGGGCCACGATTGACCCGATACGCCAGACGTGACTGCACCTTACCGAGCTCCACTTCAATGTTGAAGCGCCAAAAGGTCACTCCTCGCTCCGCGTGAAGTCTTGCGGCCTTGACCTCGCGGAACTTTCCGGCTTTTTCACCATCCTTTCGGCTGACCCGGGATCTGTTGTTGGTCGCGCTGCGCGACAATTCAAAGAGGCCCGAGTCGTCCTCGCGGGTCGAAAGATCCACCCCCTGTTCAAGATCCTCGACTGGTCGAACATAAAGCGTTTTGCCGGTACGGCTGACCTTGGCCTCTCCAGCCAGGGGATCCACATATTCAGATGCGAGCTCTTGTCCATTTCTCTCGTCGAGCTCAGCCGGGGGAGGAGGCAAGAGATTTCTGGATTGAACAAAAAGACGCAAAACGGGTGGGGTATCATAAATGGAATACTTGTCAATGGTCACAATCATCACGCTGCCACGCCATATCCATCGGTCCTTTAGGCCCATGCGAGACTCTCTTCTCATGCCTGTGTATCGCAGTAGCGGACCGCATTTCATGTAGAGAGTCGGATTGAAGCGCGTTTGATCAGTCTGACCATCATAAGAGCTGGTTGGACCATCGTACTGCGCTGAAAAAATGCCAGCTTGGCTGGCTCTGCGACGATGGGAGCTGGTGCGCTCCCACCAACCTTGTGTGAGATCCGTCTCGGAATCGCCATCGACATTGAGGTCGTCTGCCGTCAAAATTGCCTTGTCTGCCGTCTTCCAGTCTTCTAGTCCCTTGAAAGGTGCATACCTGCGTTCTTCAGAATGGTGGCGGTGGAATAGACCGGATAGGTGATGTTGTCCAGCCTCGCGGCCGTCTATGGCGACCACAGCTGGGTCCTCCTGATTGAAGCCAACTCGGTCCTGCGCACGGCGCGCGGCCGCAGTTTGGGGCGGTATGTCAAATTTGGGCCCTTCCGAGACGGGCTTGCGGACTACCTCTCTGGGCGCCGGATCAGGTTCATGATAGGCCTCGGCAGCACGAGCACCCTGGGAATGGCCCATACGATCACTCGACAGTTGGCTGTACACTTCTGGTCTCTTGCCGTTGTCTCGGTTCGCAAGTGGTTGCTGGTATTCCCGGGGCACATTGCGCTTCTGGAGCTTGCGACTATTGCTACGGCCAACACTGCCATTCCGCCCAATATCAGGCTGAGATTCCTGGCCATATCCATTTGGGGTTTCAATCCCCGCAAGTGCAATTCCAGCACTAGCAGCAACGGCTGCGGCTCCACTGGATTGGGGTGCGCTGACATCGGGTTCGCGAAAAGTCACTGAGCGTCCAGAACCATCTTGTGGCAGAGCAGCTCTTTTCCGGCTCTCAATCTTGTAGCCTTCCTGATTGTGCTGGGGTTCTCGACGCGAAGGTTTGGCAACACACTCGTCCTGACCAACGGGCTTGCGGGCAATGGCTTGTTCGGTGCTTCTTCTGGGTCGACGAGATGCAGACGGCAAAGGTTCCGGCATGGAGACATTCCTCCTGTCCACAGGCACTCGGTCGACAAGCTGCTCAGGCGTGGCGGCACTAGACACACGGCGAGTCCTTGTCCTGGTATAATCATCTTGCTCAGAGGCACGCCTAGCAGCGAGTCTTTCCTCGGCCTTTGCTTCAGCATCGGCGACGCGTGCTCTCCGCTCCTCTTTGCTGATGTTGTCCAATGCGCCCTCGAGCTTTTGGAGAGGCGAGCGATGCGACACGGATCCTCGTCCGCGTCGCACAGTGGCTGGGTCATCGCGATGGTCTCTGGAAAATGGAGCAACATTGGGGCTTGTTGGGGCTTGCTGAACCCGGCGCATCGGCTCCACTTGAGTGTAGACGTGAGCTTGAGGCAGGGCCCGTGTGGACCCTTCGCCTCGCATTGCCGGGGCTGGTTGATAGCGCTTGTGGCTCTGAGATCCCGCGGGAGCCGCGAAGCTGCCCGTGTAGGCATCTTCATAGCGCAACGGCTCTGGAGCTATGGCATAGCTTGACAGTGGCCCGTTTGTATGACGAGGGTTCGACAAGCTGCCCCGACGCTTGCTGGGGCGCGCTGGGCCATTTTGGACAGAGCCGCTGTACTGCTGCGCGTAGATCAAGTCATCCGGGAGACGAGCGCCGTCGCTCTGTGTGGGTTGCTGTGGGTAGCGGCGGTATGAAGCAGGCTGCTGGAGGGTTTGAGCCTGGTAAGCTTGGGCAGGTGCAGGCTGGGGGCCCCTCGCGTAAGATGCACTGTCTAGACGGGCGTCCATTGTAAAGGAATGGGTTTGCAGAGCTCATAGAGGCATTTGGACGGTCGGGTGAGAATGGAGCGGCTAGGTTGCAGTAGGGTGTTGCGGAGAAGGCGGAGAAGGCCCAAGAGTAGGGCGACGCGGGAGACAAGTAATGAGCAACAGGTCAAGAAGAATGCCAGTAAACGTTTGCCATGACGATGGTGATCTGAGATGCAACCTGGAAGACAGAAAAACCTGGACAAGCTGAGCGGTGGATTGAGGGTGCAAGCTGGCAGGGAAGAGGCAGACGGGCAGCGCGGTAGGTAACATGGGACGCAGCATGGGTTGGGCTGATTCACCAGCCACATACATGCACGCCGGGGGGCAGAGGGAAGGCGCATGGTTGCGGCGTGAAAGCGGCGTGAAAGCGGCGGCAATGTACAGGCAAACAGCTGCGATAGGTGCGTATCCATTCGGAGTATGAAGAGGTTGTAAATGGCGGAGAGGCGTCTGCGTTAGGCTGTCAACAACTAGGTAATAGGTATAGGCATATGCGTAGACCCCGGGCCTACGTACTCCCGCAGCCCCTGGCTTTGACACCGATGCCGCTGTTGCTTGTGCAGATGCTTGGCTCTGGCTGCCGTTCTTTCATCCGACCCCTTGCCTTCGTGTGAACCTACTCTAACTCCTAGCTTTACGATGACTGCTCTGCCAGCCAAAGACATGCTGCAGACACCTGTTCTCTAACCATCAGTCTGTCTTCTGTCTTCGGCCTCGGATGGTCCACCAATTCTCGACTCCCATCCCACTCGCCTGCCAGGACCCAGGGTCCGCACTACGACTTACCACCTACCTGTATGCGCTTGGCTCCGTTGCGACACCTGCTACGTGCCCAGCTACTAAACGGCCGCTAACCCCCCACCCTTTCCTCAGGTTCGCTCCGCCGAGTTGCGCTTCTGCTCTCCTGCTTCTCGACAATCAGCATCCTCACGCGTCGCTATGCGGCGTTCCCTCCTTCTTACGCTGCTGGCGGCGGCCTCGGCGCTCTGCGTAACCGACCTTCCCCCGCGCGACTACAACGCCCACGACTTTTACGCTCTCGAATTGCACCCCGACAATTCGCCCGCCGCAATAGCGCAGCATCTCGGCCTAGAGTATGAGGGTCCTCTGGGAGACCTCGACGGCCACCACCTGTTCCGGACCACGAAACACGAGAATGATGTCGTTGGGGACGCCGTCACCGAACTCAAGAGGCGCCGACGAAAGAGGGATGTACCGTTCGAGGCGAGTCCTCTTGACGCCATCAGATTCCATCAAAAGCAACAAGCGAGAAAACGTCTGGTCAAGAGAGGTCCGGCTCCCGCGCCTGCGCGCGTCGACACTTCTGAATCGTGGTCTGCTGCCGTCACCCTTCCCTCAACCACCGAGGCCGCCAGCCTATTCCGCTCGAATCTGGCCAACTCTCTGCAAATTCAGGACCCCATCTTCAAAGACCAGTGGCACTTGTACAACGGCAAACAACTCGGCAACGACTTGAATGTCACCGGACTGTGGCTGGAAGGAATTACCGGCGCAAACTCGACCGTATGTATCGTAGACGATGGACTAGACATGGAAAGTGAGGATCTCCGAGACAACTACTTTCAGGCAGGATCTTACGACTTCAACGACCACGTAAAGGACCCCAAGCCCAGGCTTATTGACGATAGACACGGAACAAGATGCGCCGGCGAGGTTGCCGCTGTCAAGAACGATGTTTGCGGAGTCGGCGTGGCCTATGATGCAAAGGTCGCCGGTGTGCGCATCTTGTCTGGAGGCATAACCGATGCCGACGAAGCGCTTGCCATGAATTACGCCATGAACGAAAATCATATTTACTCATGCTCGTGGGGGCCACCTGATGACGGCGCTTCTATGGATGCGCCTGGCATCCTGATCAAAAGGGCCATTGTCAACGGGATCCAAAAGGGCCGCAACGGCAGAGGTTCTATCTTCGTATTTGCTGCAGGCAATGGTGCCGCCAACGACGATAACTGCAACTTTGACGGATACACGAACAGCATCTACAGCGTCACGGTTGGGGCCATTACCAGGCGCAACATGCACCCCTATTATTCAGAGCAGTGCTCGGCCCAGCTCGTCGTGACATACAGCAGCGGCCCGACTAGTGGGATCCACACGACCGACGTGGGTAGCAACAAATGCAGCACCACCCACGGAGGCACCTCTGCTGCCGGGCCGCTCGCCGCTGCTATTTACGCTCTCACGCTCTCGGTTCGGCCTGACTTGACCTGGCGCGACATTCAATGGCTCACCATTGAGACGGCTGTGACCGAAGGATTGGAGGGCGAATGGCAGGATACCCCCTACGGGAAGTATAGCCACCAGTTTGGCTACGGCAAAATGGATGCCTACTCCCTTGTCCACGCCGCCGAAAAATGGAAGCTTCGCAAGCCCCAAGCATGGTACTTTTCGCCCTGGATGCACATAAAGCACGAGATTCCCCAGGGTCAAGTGGGTCTGGCTAGTACATTCACAGTAACCAAGGACGTGCTCAAAAAGGTCAACCTGGAGACGATTGAGCACGTCACAGTCACCATGAATGTCGAGCATACGCGTCGCGGCGACCTAAGCGTCGAGCTTCGCAGCCCCAGCGGCGTCGTTAGTCACCTCTCAACGACGCGACGCCACGACAACTCCGAGCATGGTTACGTGGACTGGACCTTTATGTCGGTCGCGCATTGGGGTGAGCCCGGCATTGGCAACTGGACTGTGATTGTCAAGGACACCAATGTCAACGAGCACAAGGGCAGCTTTACCGACTGGAGACTTCGTCTCTACGGCGAATGCATTGATGCCACAAGCCAAGGTCTCATCCCCATGCCGGATGAGCACGAAGACGACGACCACGATGTTATCGTCGTGCCTCCGCAGACTACAACTCTCTCCGCCCCCACAACCACGGCCACTGCCTCGGTTCCCCCAACCGACTCTCCGAACCGCCCAACTAAACCCAAACCCACAGATACCGGCGCAACCTCTGCGCTGCCATCGGCCCCAACGGGCCTTGGAACCCCTGCCAACGAGCAAGAAGAGCCCACCTCGGACGCTTTCCTCCCCTCGCCATTCCCAACGTTCGGAGTCTCGAAGCGCACGCAAGTCTGGATCTACGGCTCTCTCGCGCTCATCGCCCTCTTCTGCGCCTCGCTAGCCGGCTACTTTTGGTGGGCGCGTCGCAAGCGCCTCCGCAACAACCCGCGCTCCGAGTACGAGTTCGAGCTCGTGGGCGACGAGGACGACATGGATGGCGGCGGCGCGAACGGCGCGGTTGCGGGCCGCAAGGGCAAGCGTCGTGCCGGTGAGCTATACGATGCGTTTGCTGGCGAGAGCGACGAGGACCTGTTTAGCGACAGCGACGACGGGTACCGGGACCGCGAAGATGACGAGGAAGAGTATGACGAGAAGGCCGGCATGATGGGACGGAGTGCCAGCGGCGGCGGGAGCGGTAGTGGATCGAGCGACGAAGGCCGCAAGAGGTTAAGGTAGTCCGCCGAGGGGCTGTTGGGCTATTGACTGTAACGTAGGAGCAGTACGCACGGCACGCGCACATGCACGCATGATGGCGGTGTTTGGATAGAGCTGGTCGTCCTTTTGAAAGTGTTTCCCATCATCGTCAATCATGTACAGTTGCATTTTACGCTTGCTTTTTTCATTCTCTTTTCCCCCTTTCCTCACTTGCTTGATACTCTTCACCTTTCTTATTGCATGCAACGATTGGAAAATCCATTCAAAGACTAAGGAAGGGACGTGTTCAAGTCATATCCATGCTCTCCGTTTGCATTTCAAAGCATTACATTACTGATCGGGCTCGTTGGGGTGTATGTTTTGCAACTGGCTACCGTGGGCACAAGGGGGGCTGAGTGGGTTAGGTGCATCAGTGGGTGCATCATCTCCAGCGCTATCAAAAGTAGCGACAAAAAGGAGCATTTCAGGGAATGGAAGGCTGGAAAATGTCGGGAGTATCATAACGTGCATCTCAATACGAATAGTAGCATTCATACTACCGAGCTGCTTGCATCTCTCTGCTTTGCCTTGTCTGTCCCTAAGTGCACATATCAGGGGAATTGTTAGTGGAAAGATTGGAGCTTCTCCTGAAACTGAATAAGGCGGAAAGGCCTAATGTGTTGCAGCTCACATTAGTACGTGTCCTCGCTTGGAATTATATTGAGATATGGTGATGAGGCAGCAGAACATTATTGAAGAAACTCAAAATAGAAACCATCGCTTTCATCTCCACCGCCCCGAAACGATTGGCCCAGGTATCTCATGATTCAAAACGCCATAGAGTCCAATGTAGACAATCAAATCTTTGAACTAGATCACTCGTAGTTGAGCACGCCTTTGATGATCCAAAGTTGCCCGTTGGCAACCTTGTCAGCAACGCTCAACACTTCAACATTACCCGGCTGGATCTGATACCGCTTTAGCCATGGAACTTGATGATAATCAAGGTTTTCTTACGAATTTCTTGCTATCCTTGACCTCATACCAGACGGTGCTTCCCGCAACCGTCTGTACCTTCTCATTCTCTTGCCACGGACTGCGCGGCACAATGTGAGCGTCGACAAACTTTTGCAGATTCTTATTCGCACGCCCCTCGCCTTCAGCACCAACGTACGCCTCTGATCCCAGCGAGTCGTAATCCTGCGGGTTCTCCCACGGCTTGCGGGGCAGTTTGGCGATGGCGCCGTTCTGGGGCGCGAGGATAGTCGCGTTCTTGTTGCTGTCGTCGAGCCGCGCCGACACAGTGTCGACGTCGCGTGTGAAGCCGCTGAAGATGTTGATACTCCTGTCTCGGCCCATGATGTCCGAAAGTATCGGCTCGCCGGTCTTGGGGTCGTGCATGCTGTTCATGGGCGGCCCAACGATGCCTGGCGCGTCTGCGATGGGCGCTTGGTCGAGGCGGAGCGCGAGAATGGGACTGGGCCTTGCGCTGGTGGGGAAGAAGAGGAATGAGCTTAGGGAGAGGGTCTGGATGATTTCAGTCCTCATCTTGATGCGCCCGGCTGTGGAGATCAAGTACCGGACAGCCTGCGTCTCGAACAGGGCGTGAATGACTGCCGCCCGATAAGACACCAACTGCGTCACCGGATCATCGTTATCTTCATGTGATCTCGCTTACGCCCGTGCATCAGTGCGCAAGCTTCAATCGCGACGCCTCGCCTGCGAGGAGACGGCTTTACACAGCCAACCCAACATGAGCCTCCCAGGCTTCAAGGGCACCTCTAGTG
>JAIFKG010001271.1:0-12736 GCA_020351975.1 Phyllosticta ampelicida | reverse complement strand
GTCCCGTCCTGAATAGTCATCGACTCCACCGGGACGTAAAGCAAAAATCAATCAATCAATCAATCAATCAATGAACGATTTTCGACTTGCGTCGTAATAACTTTATATAATTAATAATCTACATATTCGACTAACAATCTTCCGTGGCGCAATTGGCTAGCGCGTCTGACTGTTAGGGTGCGTGTCTAGCACAACATCAGCAATCAGGAGGTTGACAGTTCAAGCCTGTCCGGGAGAGGTATGTTCTTTTGCATTTCCTTTTTGCACACGGTCTCGCTTAACGTCCTTCCTGCGAGACTACACCACCTGCGTCAAGCCAAACTTAGCGGGACCGGGATCGAGGAAGACGGCTGAAGGTATAGCTGGGTTTCTCCCATTTTGTTTTGGTTCCGTGTTGTTGCTGGCGGGTGGCCGACGAGCATTGTTAGACTTGTTCTTCTGGGCGACATGCCCGGGTGGGATGACCTTGGTGGCGGCGTCGCGCGGGTCGGGTGTGCATTGAGCATCCGTGGAATTTTGCGTCGGGGTAGTTGCGTCGGGGGCAAACGGCAATGGATAAGCGGCTGTGTGTGCCCTGCCCGCCGGCGAGGCTTTGATGATTTGCGCTTGTGAAGGAAAGGCGGGCGGGCGGATTGACTGTGTAGAAGTGGAATCCGTATCCGTGTTTGGCTACCAGGTCGACGTTGTTGCTGTGTGTGGAGTAAGTACATGTACTGGATGGTTGGATTGATTGATTGGTTTTAGTCAAGGACGGTTGGATGAGATGAACCACAGCACCAAGTTTGGCTGTGATTTTGCTCAGCCAACTCATGTGGTTGAAAATCCCCGATCGCTTGCATGCTAGTGCCTTTGGATTAAAATGCAGCTTATGCATGCTCAAGTGAGACATGTGGGGTTTTCATTTTTGCTTGTATGTTGCTGGTTTTGTAGACAATGCCATTTATTCACAGAGCATTTTCAAAGCGCCACCAGGTATTTTCGCGCTCTCATCCCGCTTTCGAAGGCCAGTTTTCGTCACGCCTGCCGCGTACATCCGACGCCCAAATCACTTGGTCACTTTTCTCATTTCTTCTCCCTCTGCTGCCAAAGCTCTTCAATGGCCATCCTCGTTCCCTCAACGATCGCCTCCCACTCGACCTTGTGCAGCTTGGCTTCAAAATCCTCAAGCTTGTCATCCTCGCCGGCAATGAAGGGGATCTCGCGCGTCAGGATGGGGGTGCCCATGTCGACCTCTTGGATCACGTAGTGCACCATGACGCCGGTGCGGGTCGTCTTGCCGGCGCGCCAGTCGGCGTGGGCGCGGTCAATGGCGTGCGTCTGTGCAGAGCGTCAACGCGACCATTGTCACATGGATGAGAGGGTCTTCATACGCCATTGTATTCGCCTGGGAGGGCCGGGTGCAGGTTGATGATGGGCACGCTGGCGGCGGCCAGGGCGTCGAGGAGCGGCGGCGACAGGATGAGCATGTAGCCTGGGCGACGTCAATACGGGACGGAGAGATATTTTCGCGCATCGCTGACCCGCGCACACGACCATGTCGGGCTTGTCGTCGAGCACCAGCTTGGCTAGGTCCTTGTCGAACTCCATGCGCTGTTCCTGGCGCGCTCGGTCGGGGAAGCGCTCCTTGTAGGGCGGGAAGCCATGGTAGTGCGTCGCGATGCCGGCCTGCTTTGCGCGCTCTAGGCCGTAGGCGGCCTTTTTGTCGGAAATGACGCGCGCGATGGACGTGTTTGGCAGACGGCCATCTTTGGTCGCGTCGATGAGGGCCTGGAGATTGGTTCCGCTGCCTAGGGGTCGTTAGAGGAGTGACGTGAGCCAAGTGCAGGAGCAGGGAAGGGAGGCTGACCAGATATTAGGACGGTGAGGCGGGTATGATGGCGGTCGACCATGGTGACAGAGACATGGTGTGGTAAAAATGGCCGGGCGGTCGAGAGGAGAAGGACTCAGGTAGTGATTTTCGTCATGTGGGGCGTGGGGCATGGGGTAGCGGCTTATCGGCTTATCGGCTTATCGGCGTATCGGCGTATCGGCTTATCGGCGTATCGCGGCCACGGGGGCAAGGAGGTACCTGCTGTACCTTCACCCTGAGTAACTGATTGAATGAATGAGGGATTGGTTCTGCTTTACATCCTGTGGCTGCAGTCTTGGTCAAAGGGCCAAAGAGCCTGGTGCGCAGCGTCCAAACTAGCTATCGGCCTGACTACAGGTCTGAACAAGGGGGTGCACCCTGAGTAGCTGAGTAGCTGGGCTGGGTAGCTGTGTAGCTCGGCACCTGGGCACCTGGCACCTGGCACTCACACTGGCACTGGCCCTGGCACTGGCACCTAACCACGACCTCAGAGTGACTTGAATCCAAGAACAGAGAGCGTAAGGGTGACAAAGTCAAATGCACCGGCTGACGACTTGTTCCGCGTCCTTGTTCCTGCTGCTGACGGCGCCGCGCGACCGAAACGTTTCCAGCGCGTTGGGGCGTCAGGTGACCGCAGCTCGACCCGTGACGGCTACTCCTACCTGGTCTTCCTAGGCTACAAGTCCAGCTTGCGTTAGCTTGTGCTGGTCTTTCCCTCTCACCGCCGCCCAACTCCACTCCACTTACCTCTATCACCACCTACCTACCTGCTCTCCCTCTGCATCACCACTGCATCAACCCACATCCACCCTCAACTTCACCTTCAAACACCACCTCCACCATGCGTTCCAAGTTCAAGGACGAGCACCCCTTTGAGAAGCGCAAGGCAGAGGCGGAGCGCATCCGCCAAAAGTACAACGACCGCATTCCCGTAAGCACACCCCTCTGCCCCTCCATTTGCCCAACCCGTTGCTCTAACCGTCGCTCTCTCTCCTCCAGGTAATCTGCGAAAAGGTCGAAAAGTCCGACATCGCCACCATCGACAAGAAGAAGTACCTGGTCCCCTCGGACCTGACCGTCGGCCAGTTCGTCTACGTCATCCGCAAGCGCATCAAGCTCTCGCCCGAGAAGGCTATCTTCATCTTCGTCGACGAGGTTCTGCCGCCCACGGCCGCCCTCATGTCGAGTATCTACGAGGAGCACAAGGACGAGGACGGCTTCCTGTACATCACGTATGTCGTCGCGTTTTGCCTCCTTGCTTTGTTCGACAACGACAACGACGACGGCGGGCACGCCCGCCTCGTGAGTCACCGTTATCGCCAACGCTTACTAACCGCTCGCGACACAGATACTCCGGCGAGAACACGTTCGGAGGCTTCGAAGCCTGTTGAAATCCTCCTCTGCTGCCTTTTACGGTCTCGGGTTCACGGACGACTTGCGGGGGGTTGGCTCCGACGGCGCTGACAGACGGCGTTTGGTGATGACTCATTTTATTTCCTTTATTTCCTTTTCGGGCTCAGGTTGAGAGAGAGTTGCATTACGCTCGCCGCAACAGTATCGACAGCGACTCTTTATCAGCAAGCAAAGCCAGGGGCGGGCGACGGCCGTTACGCGCGACGATGAGCTGGTACACTACATACTGCAGTCTTCAACAACAGGGCGCGTCCAGTGGCGCATCGTGGCGGCACACAAGCGACACCACGACCGCTCCTCTGCCCCCAACCCCATTTTCCCTCCGTGTCTTCAAGTTCGTTGACTGACGCGAGCGGGGTCTCGGGTGGCAGCTGCTTTGAATGCACTGGTTAAACCGAAACTTGGATAAGCATACATGCGGTAGCTTAGTCGCCCGTTATGAGACTTGAGTTGAGCCTTAAGAGGCCGAGCAGCCATGTGGAAAATGGTGCAATACGTGAGGCTGAAGCTATGAGTGAGCCTGTGATGCCATGATTTCCGCAACTCTCTCTCTCTCTCTCTCTCTTTCTCTCTATCTCCCCCCCCTCCCTTTGGCGGCTGAGGTGCGTGCGCCTGGTCACAGGTCAGCAGCATCTGACGCTATCTGGTTGATCACTCAGGAACCCCAGCCAGCCCAGCCAGCCAGCCCCCTTCTCCACTACTGCTACACCTACAACCTGTAGGAACTGTGTTTGATGCTTCTCAACAAAAGCATGACATGTCGACTGCCAACATACGGTGGGCCTCGCGCGCTTGTTGTCATCCAACGCCCCACGACGCCCACCTGGCGGCGTCTGGGATGAAACAAAACAGCGCAGCCATTAGGTGCCTAGCCACACGCGCCGCCCGCCGCACGCCGCACGCCGCACGCCGCTGCGCTCCGTCCCTTATCTCTTGCGATTGAGATGCATGCCATGTTGCCCCCCTTGCCCCCAGCCCTGTCCAGTCCTGTTCTATCTTGTCTCTCTCTTACTCTCTCTCTCTCTCTCTCTCCCCTCTCTCTCTCTCTCCCCTCTCTCTCTCTCTCTCTGTGACTGTGACTGTTTGTCGTAAAGTCGTGCTTCCTGCGAGACAGGTGACCTGATAAGGCGCAAGCGTGTCGCCGCGTCTTCTGTAGCTTGGTTTTGTGGTTTGTGCAGTGCATGTACCTTTGGCCAGCCAGCCGGCCGCCCGTCCGTCTCGTTCGGGTTGCATGATCTTGCAAGTCGCCTGTCTACATACTCATGTGAAGCACCTTGATGGATGGTTGTGTTAGTCGGCCGGCTTTTCCTGTTGATGATTCAAGTCCGCGTCTCGAGATGTACAGTACACGTTGCGGGGAGCGGCTGCTTTTCTCCTTCTGCCCGCTATTTCTTCTCTAGACACTTTCCGCATCTGTCGTAGCCCACTCTATCAACCGACTCGGCCTGCCGTTGGAGTGAGTAGTCGGCTGGATGCTGGATGCTGAAGGTTGAGTCGTTGCCCCTGTGCTCGTTGGCTGTCCGTACGTCCGTCTCATCTCGGCTCCGGTTCGTCGCCCGGTCGGTCGGTCAGGGCGGATGCGGCCCGCCCGTCCATAAGGTTGCTGATCACTGCACCACACCACAACAGTACTCAACGTCCAGCAGCTAGCATCCCGTCGTCATCGTCTTCACTGCATTGGCATCCTGACACTAGTTTTGCCTCACTGCTCTATTGGGTGGCAGGAAACTGACGGCCACTGGATACTACGGCAACAGAAAGAGCTAGGGTTGTGAGTTGGAACGTTGAGGATATCGAGCAAGACAAGTGCGAACAGAGTTCCGCCGTCACTCGGTAGGGAGAAACGCTCGTAGACAGCAGCCATGGCGTACAAGTACATCATCTCAAAGTGCGTCGCTTCCCTTTTTCTGTCCTTTTTATTTAAGTTTTTTCTCCCGCTTCGCAATGCACTGCTGCACCTCTCTTCTACTCAATCACGCACTTACACCATCCATCTCCCTCCCCATCACCACCAACGTGCACATACACACGAAAGCGAAACCTGACCGTAACATACTGACTTGCAAGCAGAAACATCGACCCCCTCTTCGCCGCCGCCATTGGCGTTGCAGCCGCCGCGTCGCGCATCAACAGGGAAGAGCGCGAGAAGGGCCGCCAACCCGCCCAGAGCTGGCAGGTCTTCCAGAGACGCTGGCAGGTGGCATTTGGCGGCGCAGCAGGCGGCAGGTAAGGAGACCAAATGGGAAAGTGGAGTAGGCGATAGATGGACAAAAATAAAGCTTGCTTTGTCTTTAAGGACGGCGGTCTACCTACGTTGCTTCCGGCGATTGCTGCAGACTAGGCGCTGGGTAAGTGGCATCTACCTGTGGCCTTTGTTGTTGCTCCAAGGGAAAGAGGCTGATCTTTACAGTGATGAGGTGGCGGGTTCCGAGGCGTGGTCTACATTTCACTGCTCTGGCATTCCATCTCAGTTTCTTTGTTGCCGTCAACTTTTGACAGAATGCTCCAAGTCTTTGCCGTTTTCTTTGTTCGTTGACGTCCATCCACTCCATACCGATGTGGATACTACTACTACAACAACAACAGGAATAACACGGCAGAATGTTTATAGTCTGTAAAAAATACTCGACGAGTTGTTTGAGCCATCCACGTTGCGAACCCAGGAGATCCAATAGTACAGCCTGCTAAACAAGGGCCGGTTCATCGCTCTAGCAGAAGCTAATCTATAGCACAGGTCTCCAGGATATACGGCCATTTTTGGACACAACCAATCAAGTCGGCGCCATTTGCAAACGCTTCCACAATGAGGGTCCCAAGCACTCGGGACGCTCTTTCCGGGGTCGCTCTAGCCGCATTCGACGCCATCTTCATCCCAAGGGACAGATGTCTTGTCAAATCAAGGCATCGCCAATACCAATAACGAAGCGCTTTACTGCCCTTTGAAGGATTGCTTGCGGCTGGCCGACCAACCCACCACCGCCCCGTGACGTGATAAGGGATGATGATATGTGTGTGTGTGTGTGCAGTCAAGGCTTTGGTGGAGCTAGGTACCGACGGGCTATGACATTGACGAGCAGAGCTCTATATATCGATGGGCGGCCAGAGGTGAGCAAAAGGACGTCGCCCGCCTTTGGCATCTCTTCCTCGCCATTTTCATTTCCCTTCAAAATTTCCAACAAAGGCCACGCAATCTTCCTCGGTAACTACAAGACGATCCAGGGGAAATCAGACTTGCTTCAAAAGTCACAATGCGTCTCACAAACCTCGTTGCCGCAGCCACCATCGCCGCATTGTCCGGTGGCGGTGGCCTCGTCGCCGCGGACCGGCCCGCCAACACGTCCATTTGCGACTACTACACCACGGCGCTGCTCACCAACAACACGGCCGAGAACCAGCAGACGGTGCTGACGCTGCTGGTCAACACGGCTGTCATTGGGAACTACACAAAGCCCACGATCCCGGGCGTGACGTGGCCGGATGGTATGCACTGCCCTTGTTCTCTTGCAATTGCCGACTAACCTTTGCGCAGTTAAGGTCCCCGGCATCCTCGCCAACGGCACCGTCAACGGCACGGCCGTCAACCTGCTACCGTACTTCAACGGCGGCCTGGCGAGCTCTAACCGCGGCGGCGACAGCGGCGTGGCCGTCAACTTTCTCGACGACGGCGGCGCCGCACCCCTAATGATGAACAAGCCTGCCAACGGCGACACGTCGAACCAGTAGTGCGTAGACACCCCAAAACCCGACAATAAGCAAGCTAGCAAGCAGAACGCCAAACACTAATCACACACGCACACACACAGCCAGCTACTCACGCACCTCTATACCTACTTCGGCGTGCTGCTCGGCTGCAGCCAGCAATCAACCAACGTCACCAACACGACCTTCGCAGCCTACACGGGCTCGCCCAGCATGAACAGCGTCCATAAATACATGGCGCTGACTCCATCCGAGCTGTCCTACTTCATCCAGCAGGTCGGCGCCGCGGCCGCCAGCTTTGGCGTCGCCGACGCCGACATCCAGCTCGTCGCCACGACGCTGCAAACCGTGTTTGGCATGCGCTGCGCCCCCGACGCCGCCGTCGTGCCTTACCAGCCCGCCGCCAGCCAGGCGATTTGCGTCGGCACGGGCTGCCCCGTCGCGACTGGTGAGGGCGTGAGCGCGCAGTGCGTCGACGCGGGTCCCATGCCCCTGCCCGGCGTGGCCGACGCGGCGTTGGCCATGGGCGAGGGCAACAAGAGTAGCACGGCGACAGCGAGCGCAAAGGATGGCGGCAGCGTGACGGCGAGCATGACGAGTGACGGAGTCGGCAGCACGGCGACGCAGACGGGCGGCGCCGAGGCGGAGAACAGGCCGAGGGGTGTCGGTGCCGCGTTGGCGGGGGCCTTCGCCGTGCTGGCTGTTTTGGCGTAGAGAGGTGACGATGATGGTTGATAGGAGAGGAGAGCCGTCACTGTTGGGACGTATTCCCATCCCCTTTATCAGGACAATACAGATAATCTCTTTCCTACCTCTCCACGCCTCTTCCTACTCCAACTAGACCACCCATTTTTTATCGCATTCGTTGTGGGGGGGAGTTTTTTTTTATACGTGCATGCAGTGGCCATAGTCACTTCCAACTTTCCCCTCTTCTCTTCCCTCTCTCTCTCTCTCTCTCTCTCTCTCTCGTCTTGTTTCTAACCGCCGTCTCCTCTTTCTTCTTCTCCCGATCGCAGGGCGTGGGTGATCCAACCACCACTCCGACTGAAAAAGACGGAATGATAAGAGAAGGGGAAGGGGGCGTTGCGCTTGTGGTTTTTAGCGGTAGTGATTCTGTACTACTACTGCCACCACCACCACCACCAATACTAACAACAACAACCACAAGAACAACACAGTTTGCAACGTCTCAATATAGCCAAGCTAAGCAAGTACCTTCAAGACATGCACGTCGCCAGCCTGCGCCAAGCGCCGCAAGAAGGGCAGAACGACCCCGCCTCCAAAAACCCCCCTCCAAGCAGTGCTGGACGCCACCAAACTCGCGTGGAAAAGTTCACGTGCGAGGGGAAGGGTTTGCAACGTACCTTAAGGTGGCAAGGGCCCTTGTAGTAATAGTGGTAGACAAGGTACAGATGGGTGGGAAAGCTTAAAGGCGATCTAGGCATTTGAAGCTACCGCCGAGGAAGTTGGTGGATGGGGGAAGGACGGTTGGGACGGGGAGGAGGTCCTAACGTCGAGTTCAACCTTGGCCGAGCAGTTAGGTGGGTATGTGGTTACACGGGGCTGCACCTACGGCTGTATCTGTAGATAGGTAAGTAGGTAGGTAGGTAGGTCGCTGGGTGGGTGGCCTGCAAAAGAGAAAACGGGCTAGGTCGGCGGGCGAGGACGGGCGCATGGCTAGGCGCGGCGGTGAAAACGAGCGGAAATCTGTCGAATGACAGACAAACGTTCAAGATAGGGCGCTGAATTGAACGGCCTTGATTCAAGCATGTGGCGTGTCGCAGCACCGCCAGCATCGGATACAGAAGTAGGAGTTAGGAAAAAGTCGACGCTCATGCCAGCACCGAACACGTACGCCCCTATCTCACCATCACCTATACCGACCACGCCCGCTTCCTCCTCCCCCTCTCGCCCTTCTCCCTCCTCCTGCGACTACCGAAAGAAGTAGTAGCACCCGCGCCCCCGTCCTCGCCGTCCTCGTCCTGTCCCGCCGCCAGCCGCCGCGCTATCTCGACCTGCGCCCACGCCTTGGTGAGCTGCGCGTTGGTGTCGGCCGTGATGGTCGGCAGCAGGTACGGCAGCAGCCGGTAGTGGCCCAGCACGAAGCGGACCAGGTCGCGAGGGCGCAGCCGTCGCAGCACAATCAGCGTGAGCTCGGTAGGCAGCGGCCACGCGCCGAAGATGAGGAGGTTGTTGGGGGTTGTCGAGTCATGTGCCTCTAGCGTTGATGGCGGCGTTGACGACGCGACTGTGGTCGGAGATGAGGAGGCGACAACGGTCGTCGTGTTGCTACTGCCGTCGTCGCGGCGAGGTAGTCGTGGCGCTGGCATGTTGCGACAAAGCGGTGCGTAGATGCGCCAGGTCATTGGCGGCACAATGAGGCGCTGTTGCAGGGACGAGTAGGCGGCAAACGCAAAGTTGATGAATTGCTCGGGCGTTAGCCACTCAATGATCTCCATTAGAAGCTCGGTGGGGAGGCTGAGCAGGCGGGAGCGGGGGGCGACTGCGGCGACGGGTGCTGCTGTTGGAGCCATGGTGTTTGCCGTCATTCCTTGTGCGACTTGAGCGATTCGATGCTGGTGAGCCAGCCGACGAGCAACGACGCCACGAACCAGGAGCCAATGGCGCAAGCAATGAGGTATATGCCTGTTGGGATGAGGGACCGAGGCAGTACGTTGAGAATATAAGGGTCGAGGACTAAAGTGTGTCAGAACGGCCTTTGTTGTCGCTCGGCGGCGCGCATCTCACTGATTTCCGCCTTCACGTCAGGCGGCTCAGTCATCAACGTCTTGTTCAACGTAAAGTAATCGGCCGCAGCTTGGATCTGGAGGAACAAGACTGACGCAGGCGCCGTGTCCGAGTCACCCGCCGCAGCGTCTTCTGCAACCACGGCCTTGCTCTCTGGGAGGCTTTCCGAGTAGTCTGCCAAGGCGGATATGAGGTCGGGCGAATCGAAGACGGAGGTTACAGGATGGACGTCGAGCCAGAATTCGGTTGGTTGCTTTGAGGCTCAGTGTGCGTCTGAGGAGTCGTGGGTCTGGGGTACGCACCGTAGCCGGCCAGCAGATGCGGACTTCGTACCTCTGGCCCTGCTCGAGGCCGCTCAACAAGAACCACGACTGCTCGCCACGCGGGTGGTTGGCAGTTGGGAAACGGACGGGGAGGTCTGCGCGAAGCGTGTGCTTGACCGGCGTGAGGCTGGTCAAACGGAGGTCTTGGAGGTTGGGTCGAACATTGGGGAGCGTGAGGGCGGCGGGCGCGGTGAAGATGGTCTTTTCAACGTTGGCGATGGCGATTGTTGCGAAGCTGCCGAAGATTGCTGACAGGGTGAATACGGTCCAGCTCAAAAGAAGCATCTTCATTGCTTGCGCAGACAGGCGCGACCGTAGCACTTTCGGCTGGTCACGGTGTGTTGTCGCAAGCTGTAATGGACGTGGACGGCTAAAAGTCGGAGCGACGTCATCATGGTGGTAGCACCAAGAGTTTATGACAGGAGTTTCAGGCAAATCAAATTTCCTGTATTCAGTGGACGTGTTAAAGATACTATGAAAGCCCTGCCTTCCCAAGTATGATTAAGAGAGTGGATGCAGCCCGCGTCTGACTCTTCTACGGTTCCAAATGTAACTGAATAAGGGCCTCGCGAGAGTTCTCTTCCAGGCCTGGTTCTTCCCTAAACAGTCGCCGCTATATTTTCCCAGCTTGCCGCCAGACGAATCCAGTCTGATGCGTTAAGGCGCGGCGAAACCAGCATCTTCGGGAGAGGAGAAATGTCAAGCTAGGCGCTTGATAGAAACAACATTTTGGACGACTTGTCGAAGTTGCAGTCTGGGAAACCAAGGCCTCAGGGTTAGACTTACCATGCAAAGACCATGACTCTACGTCGAAGGATATTGCTCGCAGGAATCAAAATGAAGCCGGGAATTCACCACAAAAAGGCAGTGATCTGAGGAATCGAGTAGAAAGAGGTCTCGAAGCGACAAGCTCACGCCCTTTGAGTGATTAACATGGTGCACGAAAATGTGTATAGAGATGACCATGATCGGCAGTTCTCCTTGGCTGAGCTTGACCAGGAGGATTTTTCTTGTCTTCGGCCTCGTCTAAAATGTCTGACAGTACCAACTTGTAAGCCTCCAGTGGATTCAGGGGCAGGGAGAAAGTGGCTGTCTCCATTAAATGAAAGACAGTATATCTATCTTATAAAGCTTCTTCCTGAGGTGCTTGTCGATATCCAGGAGAACTACAATTCGTGCCGCTGCATCAGCGGCTACTGAGCCAGATTGCCAGGCAAAATCCTGAAAGAGGGAAGACTGGAGTCCCCCCCGTCGAGTCGTTCGTGCTCCATATGGCGAGCATTGTCGAGAAGCAACATCTAGTGGTGGTGGTGAATGACATGATATGGGTCGAGCACGACAACACCTTGTCGTCGACGATGTCGTCGCCCACCTGACGGTGCACAGGGCGAGTGATGTGGCCATAAAGAAAAAACTTCCGCGTGCTCAAATTTCACTCTCCCAAAATAATTCACCGTCATGGCCGACAAGGTCAAGGAACAGATCTCGCACCAGCCCAAGTCTCCAAAGATCCGACAGATTTGCGACAGCTTGAATGCGGGATCCTCCAAGACTTTGAAAAAGGTCAACAAGTCCATCCACGGTCTCCGCAACGTCTTTCAGAGAGACGCGTCCTCGGAGCCCATGCCAGCGGCAGCCAAGGCTACGAGCCCAGTCTACCAGCTGTCGAAAGGTTCCCTGGCCGGCTCGTCGTCTCTAGAGCCGCTACTCTCAGGCAGACATCGCTCGGCCAGCTCGACGGCCATGTACGCCAGCAGCCATACGGAGATCAGCCAGGTGAGCCTAGAGAGGGCATACCGTGTGAAGCTGTTTGCTAACTTGGACGAGACGGACGAAGGAGAGGTGGTCAAGGCTGCGGGAGAAGCCAATGTTGGCGAGTTCTTTACGAGTTTCCAGGAAGTGAGTGTCTCATCTGTCAATTTCCGCCGCATTCTACGCTGCTACTGCTACTGACGATTTTGCTACAGGCCCTCCAGCTTGCCCGCGAAAAGGACATTGACGAGTGCCACGACAAGTGCCGCAGGCTGCTGCAGATGCGCATCTCGGAGGGTCTCCGCTACGAGGTTCTCACGCTGATGACGACCATCTTGCCGAGCCGTGAGGCCATGAGCTGCGTTGAGGAGCTCAAGAAGCTCTGCAGGTTCATGGAAAACAATGCCGAGAACATGAGGAGGCGCATCTTGGATCAGGGAGCGACTTGGGATGGATGATTCGCGATTGATGCTTTGACAAGGACAAGGAAATGCTGAGACAAACCTACCTGGAGGTGGACGGCGTGCATGGCGGATTCCCCAAAAGAGTCATGATAACAGGACAGGAGGACTGGCAGACTACCTACGATAGAAACGAGATTTCCATCGGGAGCCGGTGTGGTGTTGTCTTGTCACCGACTGCAGCTGTCGACCGGAACGACGCGCCGACAAATCCGGACATCACGTGACCAGACAGATGAGCGGGAGCTTGCGGGACAGTCTCGGCCAATTAACAGGCGGATAGGCAGGCACAGCACAGCGCAGATTTGTTTACTTGGGCAAGCTCGACCACCCCGGCCACATAGCAAGGGACAACCGAGCCGAGCGACTGTCGACCACCCTCACCCTCACCCTTTCCCTCTCCCTCTCCCTTTCTCTCTACGCGATCACCACGCCCGGTCCACTTCATTCATCAACCCTCCCCTCGTACTATAACCGCTCCCCCCCCTCCC
>JAIFKG010001270.1:0-31268 GCA_020351975.1 Phyllosticta ampelicida | reverse complement strand
CCCCTCCCCCCGGGCAAACCGCCAGCCAACCGGGGGTGGCCAAAGCGCTGGGGCAACAGATTTGCGCCCTAAGGCACCAACAATGACAAAACCACTGACTGCAGCGGCCAATGGCCAGAAAGAACGCCCAAATACCTCTGAATATCTCCACGGTGTAATGTACCACTATACTAAGGCCATAAAGGCCAAAGGTCCCAGCCTAGTGGACGATTGGCAACATCTCCGGAGCCTGCTCACTCTCACGCTTGAAAACTATAACCAAAGAAAGCGATCAGAAGCTAGCTACTAGCCTAACCACCAAAATTGACAGTCTGCCGACCCCCTTATGCCCCTCCTACCTCCTACATTGCTGTCGCCGAACTCCACCGCCTACAAAATCAGAAGTCCACTTCACAATTTTTAGGATAGAGTCAAGCGAGTGAAAGGCGCACATTGGTGAAAGTGACAGCTGAAAAATTCTACAAGCCCTGCAAAGAGATCCTCCCAAATACCCTGCTGCTACACATATCATTGCGGCCAAAACTCCCCAGCGGTGACCTGCGTGTCTTCTGCGGGGACAAAGGCGCAAAAAACGAGCTAGACGATTCAAGAATCTGGGAGGGCTGTCTCCAGGGCAAGACAATGCGAACTCTCTACCCAGTGGTCTTCCACAGCCTGAATGAAGGTCTATAAGCTTGAGGCCATCACCGATAACCTCATTGAAGCCAATAAGGCACTTCCGTACCTCCAAATTGCCGAAGCCAACTGGCTACGGTTCCCAAGGAGACTTCAAGAGAAGACCCACTCATCTCTCATCATTCACACCACAAGCAACAGGATGGCAAATGAGGTCATCCGTAAGGGACTCGTCCTCAGCTATATAATCCACACCGCAGTATACCACAGCCCTAGATACTCCCTGACCAAATGCTTCAAGTTTCAAAGATATGGCCACACGGCGCCTAAGTGCAAGGCAGAGAACACGTATGGCAAATGCGCGAAACCCCACCCAACAGCTGGATGTGCTGCCCAAGAAACCCAGTGCGACGATTGCAATGGGAACCCCACCTCTTGGGCTCCCTCCTTTAGGGTCGGAAAGGCGCATAAGGCTAAGGCCGATGCGGCCAAAGCAGTGGCACCCCAATTCTACCAAACCTCCGAATATTACACTGCCACCCTACCTCCCCTGGTAACCCTCTACCAAGACGAAATCCAGTGGATTGTGGTCACACGCGGATATCAGAAGGCGAAGAGACCTACTTTAGGTACCTCCCGCCGTTCTGCGCGCATCAGCCAGAAAACTACCAATGACTACTCTTCTCCCCAAATACCTATCACCACGGGCATCCCACAGGGCTCTACACTGTCTCCCATCCTCTCCCTCTTCTTTGCCAGACCCTTGCTTGACGAGCTTGAACAAGCTGGCGTAAATGCCCTCGGTTTCGTGGACGATGCAACCCTTTTGGTTGCAGGCAACTCAGCCTAAGAGAATTGCACCCAACTTAAAGTAGCACACCAAATCTAACCCTGAGACCTGTTCTACTGAGCTGAAACCCACAGCTACTCCACGCTACTTTCGACACCAAAGGGAATGAGAACCACTTCAAGATTCGTGCCAGAAAGCGGTCTCCTGCATCAGCTTACGCTTACCAGAGAACTAATGTCTGAGTAAGACAGTGCAAGTCCTAAACAGTCTTTCCAAGCCTTACTAGGGTCGTCTATTAGCTAGGCAACCGTCCTTCTCCACCCTGCTCTTGAATCTTTTTAGATTTGTCCCTTCTTGGTGTTATAGACTTGTCGGTACTCTATATACTCTACCTCTTGTTGTGTCTGTGGATTTTCGACGTGCAGCACGTAAAAGATAAATGCACGAGCGGATTCAACCCGACATGTTTTGACAAAGGAACGAGAGCCAACCCTCGTCGCATTTTAGGTTGATTTTGTTCCACTATGTCCAAGGATAAATTAGCATGACAAGGACGACGCGGAAATTAGTCTATTATATAGAAATAAGTACATACAGGGAACAAAAACACCAAATTGGCAAAGAGAGCTAGAAGAGCTACTTCGGAAAAGTGTGTATCTAGCAACCATGACCAGCACAGCCTGTCCCAGCATCAGATCTCATTTGATTTGATGAGGGTGTTCCATCTTGGTCTTCTTCAAAACTGTGTGCGCAAGATTCCTCAAGGATCCACTCGTCAACAACTCAAGCACTTGCAAGTTGGCCTGTAGCTCCCGCGTGATCCAATTGCGCAACTCGATAGCGTTCAAAGAATCCAGACCGTACGTGGTCACGCCGCGGGCGGCATCCATGTCGTCCATCGGAATCATCAGGATTGTTGAAAGTTTCTCGAGCAGCGCATGGCTAAGTGCCTCGGTAGCTTCATCTGCTGACTTGGCTTGCTTAATTTTCTGAGTGATGGAAACAGATTGACCGGCAGCAGCTCCAGCCTCGGCAGAGAGAGCAATCGCTTGCTCTTTGAGGTGAGCAAATCTACCCTCATTGGCATAGTAGGGTAACTGGTTGTCTCGGAACTTGAGTCCAGTGAGGCAGTGGCCGCCGCAGGTCTTGGCCATAAGACCATTGACAGCTGCAGACACCAAAGCAAGGACCTCATACTCGTTCGAGGTCTCTCCACCCAGATTCTGAATGATCTCATCCTGGCGGTCTGCGTTTTCGGCAAGATATCCGACACCCTCAATGGCAGTCAAGTCAATTGAAACGCCGGGAAGTCCTTGGCTCAACCGGTGCTTGACAAAAGCATCAAGGAAGGTGTTGGCGGCGGCATACGCTGCTTGACCGCGGTTACCGATGATACCTGCGGCAGACGACAGAGCAATGAAGAAGTCCAATTTTGTATCCCGCAATGCATTATGCATGTTCCAAGCGCCGGCGACCTTGGATTGAATGACTGTTTGGTAGTCTTCGAAGGTCGCTTTCTCGAAGAGCATGTCCTGGTATATGTCAGAAATCTGCCGAGTACATCTCAAGAGACAACACTTACGCGAAGTACCATGGCCGCGTGAATGACACCGCGGATCGGTTGGAGTGTTTTGATACAGTCCTCCACCAGTGCTTTGACAGATTCTTGATTCGCAATGTCGCAAGCCTTGACAACGACATTGCCACCCAGAGGTCGAAGATCCTCAATGAGTTCGGCGACCTTTCCTGTGGCCTTGCCGCTGCGTGACACGAGTAAAATATTTCGAGCTCCTTTCGAAACCATCCAGCGGGAAATGCAGCGGCCCAAGCCACCGGTTCCTCCGATGATAACGTAGGTAGCGTCGCCCTTAAACAACTTGCTTTGCCTCACATGTGTAGCCTAATGAAAATCAGTTGGACCGTCAATTAAAGAATGGAATTCGCCTACCTTCACTTTTTCTCCTGGGCTTGTGGTGATGACGAGCTTTCCAGTAATCTTGCCACCCTGGAGGGCACGGAAGGCATTCTCAACTTGAGAGATGCCCATGACGTTGATCGGAGAGACCGGCTTGACATTGCCAAACTCAAGCAGCTTCATGACCGAGCTGAAGATTCGTTCCATCAGCTGTGGTCTCTCTTCAGCCACGACAGCCAAATCGATAGAGCTGAAAGTGGCATTGTTGTTGAATTTGGCCATCTCGAGGCGAGTATTTGCGGTGATGTCACGCTTTCCGATTTCGATGAAGCGGCCGAATTTTGCAAGACAGTCCCATGTTTCGCGAAGGATGTCGCCGGCAAGCGAGTTCATCACAACGTCGACGCCCTCGCCATTGGTGGCTTCGCGAAGGGCCTTGCCAAAGGAGATGTCTCGACTGTAGAAGATGTGGTCCTCGAGAACACCATACTTTTCCATGATCAACTTCTTCTTTTCAACGCTGCCGACTGTGGCGAACACCTCAGCACCGATCATGTGAGCCAACTGAATGGCTGCCTGACCAACACCACCGGCAGCGGCGTGGATGAGGACTCGTTCACCCCGAGTCAATCTCCCAAGCTCCACAAGGCCATAGTAAGCAGTGTTATAGACGACTGGAATCGATGCAGCTACCTCAAAGGACATTTCTTGGGGGATTCGAGCCGCACTTGACGCTGGGCATCGCGTGAAGGTGCTGTAGGCGCCTTGAGACATGGCGCAGACGCGATCGCCAACAAAGAGGGTTTCAACCTTGTGACCAACACGAGTGACCGTACCACTACACTCAACACCGAGATAGGGGTTCGATAATTGCCCCATGGCAATGACAACATCCTTGAAGTTCATGCCAGTCGCAGCAACTTGTATTTCGATTTCGGAGCCGCCCAAAGGATTTGGCGACCAAGCCTCCTCGTCCTCAAAATAAAGCGAGTCCAACGCACCAGGGGATGCAATAGAGAGACGAAGACGTCGTCCAGGTTGGTCGAATGGTTGGAGGTAAGGCTTAGAGTCCTGTGTTTCGCGGTGGACAAACAGATTCATCTCCTCGTCGGGGACAACGCGCGGAACAACGAGGCAGCCTTTTTCCTCTGTAAATTCCATATCGGCGTCCAGATCCTCTTGAGCAAAGACTTTTCTGAACACATCCACAATGAGCTCAACGCGCTGGTAAGTTTCTAGCTTGGAAACAGGATCCAAGTCGAGAGTCGCCGCCTTGGCGGCTGCCTCTGAGCGAACAGTCCGGATCAAGCCCGCGGCCATGTTCGTGTTGGGATTTGTCGGAGTCTTGTAGGCACCCTCTGTCACCCAGAGCACCCCCTCTGCCTTCGTTAGAATCTTCTGGAAAGCGCTGAAAGTTTGCGGTGTCGCATTGGCTAGGAGCGCATCTTGAATCTCAGACATGACAACACAGATCTTGCCAGAGGGGTCTGAATCAACCAGACGAGACACAGTCGGTTCGACTTCTGTATGAATAGCAATGGCATCCTTCAGTGAGTTTACAAGTAGATCGTTTCCGGAATTCTCAGTGATAATCTCAACTCGTAGACCGGACATGCGTTTGACCACGTCGGGCGGGGTGTAGATTGGGGCACCCCTTGCGCTGTGGTTTCGACTGTGAGCACTGTGCTTCCGGTTGTGTCCCTCCGTATTGACCTTCAGGCCATCAATGCCGTTAACACCATTTGGAAGCCCGTTGACGCCGTTTGCGGTGTGACCATCATCAGTGTCTTTTGCGTCCGGCCCATTCTCTACCACGTCCAGGGCTTCCCATTCCGTCTTGTAGCAAAGCTCGCGAGGTCCAGTATGCTCCTGATCGGCATTTTCCCGCACGGGTGTGAGCCGGAGGCCAGTGAACGTGATGCATGCCTCTTCATCCTGCGGGGAGAAGATACCGTCCATAGAGAAGTCGGTGGGTTTTGGAGACACGTAGTCCGGACGTCCTGATGCTGTGACGTGGAGCCTTTGTCCTGGCTTGTTGGGGAAGTTTCGAGACAAGGTAAATTCCGCCATAGAAATCGGCATGTACAAAGATGGAAGTTTGCCACGGCCGGCTCCAAGGATTGGGTAGGCGAGTTGTAGGATCAGATCCAAGAAGGAAGCGTGGACAATCGTTGGCGTCTCGTAGTTGTAGGGCATGACCGCGGCTGTGTCGGGAACTTCGACCTCAGCAACAGAGTGCTCGTCACAAGCCCGGCAGTTGACAATATTGCGGAATACCGGTCCGTATATGGCGCCAAACGGCTTGAGTTGCTCGTAGAATGTTGGCATGTGGATCTCTTGGTTACACCTGTCCCTCGCTTCCTGCATGCGCTTTTTCAAAGCTTCACCCGTGCCCTTGTGGACTGGGTTGTGTCCGTCACCTTTTCGAACGCCCACAAGTCCTCGAGAATGCTCAGTCCAACCTTTATCAGGAACCCAGGAACTGATGCGGAATTCGTCCCAGGAGTCAGAATAAGAGCGCAGGCCTTCGGCATATGGTCTTAATTGGGTGCAAATCTCGTACTCCTCGCCGTCGTTGAGGAGAAGCGGGCGTGTGACGTGAATTTCGCGCATGACGAACCTATCGAACGGAACGTCTCTCATGATGGCCCTTTGAGCAGCAGCCTCCGCAGCAATTCCAAGGAACCCAGCACCAGGGAAAGTAATGAGAGATTGCATCTTGTGATCTCTAAGCCATGGCAAGTCATCAAGACGGATGACGTTGCGCCAGATAGGTTCAATATCATTTGATGTGGGTTCCAAAAGTCCAAGCAGATCATGTCTAGCAAAGCGAGGCTGACGATGTAACTTGCTTTGACGAGATTCATGCCAATAGCTCACGGATCGATTCCAAGGGTAAGGACTGAGTTCAGTGATCAAAGATGGAGTCTTTGGATCGTCGGGGCTTTGGTTCACGTTCTTGAAATTCAACGGAACGCCCTTCATAAAAAGCTTGCCAGCAGACTCAAGACATGCGACTGTGCTATTCTTGTTGCGCAGCAAAGTGCTGATGTATGAGATCTTGCTGGCCTGCTTTCCAAGACCTTTCAGTACCTGTTTGATCGGACCCTCAAGAACGGAGTGCGGACCAATCTCGACAAGTACATCAGGGGTGGCCCCAGCACAAAGCTTATGCAAAGCCCCGGAAAACCTAACTGGGCAGGTCAAGTTCTCCACCCAGTATGAAGAATCAACCTTCGCACCGTCGACCTTGTTCTCGTGAAGGGCCGAGAAGAAGTCCGCTGTTTGAGAAGATTGGGGTTTGATAGACTGAATCGCGGAGCGGTAGTCGTCGGCTACGTGCTTCATGTGATGCGAGTGATAAGCCACGTCGACACGAAGCTTGCGGTTGAACTGTTGCTTTTGATCAACGGCAGCGGCAAGTTCGTCGATAGCCGACACGTCGCCAGATGCAGTGATTGACGAAGGTGAGTTCTCGCAGGCCACAACGGCCTGACCATGCTTCAAAATCTTCAACATTGGCCTGACGTCGTCTGGACCAGCGCCAATGGCCAACATAGCGCCCTTGAGTTCGGGATGGCGTTCTTTGAGGGTAATTACAGCTTGGCCACGCTGGTAAGCGATAGCCATGCCATCTTCCAGTGACAAAATACCGGCTGCGTAAGCAGCGCCAATCTCACCACTAGAATGTCCTGTAACAGCAACCGGCTGCACACCCCAAGACTGGAAAAGGGCGGTCAAGGCAATCTGGACTGCAGTGCAGATCGGCTGGCTAATGTGAGCCTTGTTAACTTGCGAATCTTCGGCCTCTTTCTCCAACTCTTCGACCAAGGAAAAATCGGCTCCAAGCTTCTGCAGAGTCTCATCGCAGGCCCTCATAGTCTTGGCGAATACGGTTTGGTTTCCCATTAGATCCCGACCCATAGTGGCCCACTGCGCACCCTGACCTGTGTAGACGAAGGCCACTTTTGGGTTTGTCACAGAACGAGCTGGCTTCGTGTCCGAGTTGTTTAGGGCAAGCGTCAGGTCGTTACTAACTGAGGCAACCATGGCGACTCTCCACAGGAGGTGTGACCGCCTTTGGCCAAGAGTATATGCCAAGTTTCGAGGCTGAGACTTTTGGAACACTTCGGGATGTTGCTCCAGGAAGATTGAAAGCTGATTCATGGCTTTGTTTGCGGCACCTTCATCGTTACCGGATAGCACGAACAATTTGGGTCCCATTGATGTTTCTTTTATGAGAGATGAGGGTGGAGGAAGAGGAGGACGTGCCAAGACGGCATGCGCGTTTGCTCCGCCGAAGCCGAAGTTGTTTACGCTGATTATGAACTTGCCGGAGGGCCAAGGACGTTGCGCGGTAGGGATCTTCATGTTCCACTCGGACAGCCTGATTTTCTCGTTGGGCTTTTCAAAGTTAATATTCGGCAAGATGAAGCCCTTCTCGAGCATGAGGGCGGCTTTTATGATGGCCGCAATGCCACTGGCATTTTCCAAGTGGCCAATATTGCTCTTAACAGAGCCCATATAAAGTGGCTGCCTTGGAGTCCGCATCTTGCTGTCAAAGAATTTGTGGATTGCCTCTGCTTCCACCGGGTCGCCGACTTTGGTTCCAGTCCCGTGTGCCTCGACAAATCCGCACATGTCTGGGTGCAGATTCGCTTGAGAGTAGACCTCTCGCATCAAATCTACTTGAGCGTCGCCATTGGGCATCTGCGACAGTCAGAATGTGTATCAGGGACCAATACGGGCAAAGCCAGCTTACCGACATGCCAACTGTCTTCCCATCTTGATTGACTCCCGTGTTCATGATAATGGAGCGAATTTTGTCATTGTCTTTCAATGCCTGGTCAAGGGGCTTGAGGAACAAGACACCACAGCCTTCACCTCTTGAGAACCCTGAAACACCACGGTGGTCGAAAGCGTAGGTCTTGCCTTGCTCCGAAAAAAGCCTGGAACGAGTCAGCTGAGTCATAGTGCAATAAAGCCCTCTTTCTTACTTTGACATGGACATGGAAACTGTTAGGTCCGGCACCAGGTTCACGTGAGCGGCACCAACGATTGCCGATTCCGATTCGCCAGATCGAATACTTTGGACGGCTGCATGGAGGGCGTAAACACTGGACGAACAAGCCGTATCGACTGTGAAACTTGGTCCACGCAGGTCGAAATAATAGGAGACGCGATTGGAGTGCACGGCGTCGTGGTTTCCGGTATTCGAAAACATTGGGATCGTGTGAACGTCGCGTAGGTGGTTGAACTGGTAATCCGACTCGTTGCCGCCCATGAAAACTCCGACCTTTTTGCCAACAATGCTTTCTTTCGGTACTCCAGCATTTTCCAGCGCCTCGTATGTGCATTCCATCAAAATTCTTTGCTGGGGGTCCATCGAAGCAGCCTCTTGTTGCGTGATGTTGAAGAAAGGTGCGTCGAAGACGGCCAGATTTTGGCTTAGGAAATATCCACCTGTGTTGTTCAAACACCCTGCCTTCTCCGGGTTCGGATGCCAGTACCCCTCTTTGTAAAATCGTGTCCGTGGAATCTCACTCCACCCACTTCGCGCTCGAGACATCAGTCTCCAAAAATCTTCAAGGGTAGAAACGTCGCCTGGCATGCGACAAGACATGCCGACTATCGCGATGGGCATGACAGCCGGCTGCCAGTCATCGGGATAGTAAGAATCCATAACGAAGGAAGATGTTGATTATGGCTTAACTTTGTTGAGAACGAAAGAGAGTAGGTGAAAGTCGAATTTAAAAGAACAGTTCCAGTGACAGCGCTCGCGCACTTGCAAGAGCGGCCCTTTCTTTTCCTCCGAAAGATGGTAAGGGTGCCATGTTGCAGCCCCAACACGACCACAGGTCAAGTTCGGAATCACTGTGAAACCACAAAAGGCTCAACTAGCGCTACAATAGTCCATTCGGTTCAACTGTATGGCCTGTTGGCAACCTCAGTGACCGCACAAGGCTGCGTCACGTCTCACATGTAGAGGTGTGGGATGGCATTCGCTAGTGGAGGCCTCGCCAGTACTGACGTGGGAGTGCCGAGAAGTTTTCGAATTGTCGAAGGTATATTGACAGCGCCATGCTATAATTAGGCAGGGATAGTGAAGAAGACAGGGGCAAAGACGGGGGAGTGATGGCAGATATGCTGCGGGCACGGAAATCTGCCCGCGCCATCAACAGGGGAATAAGCTTTGGCCCGTGCACCATCCCTGCAGCCGTTGCCGAGCGCAAGCGATCGTCCTTCCTAACTGGGTCTCAACCAGTTCTGAAGTCTGTCAGATCTGTCATTCATCAACCGTATCATTCGAGAAGCTTTCGACTGTCTTGTTGTTTTCTCGCATCCTTGGGTTCTTTGAAAAAGGCAATGACTTACATAGATTTAGCCATCGCAATTCATGACGGGCTTGTGGTTGTTGGCAACTTCTCCGATGTTCATCCCCGTTTGTTTGAAACGACCGATATATCACCTTGGACAGGGCCACCCAATGTACAGTGACATGCCGTCATGTGTTGTCTCTCCGCGTCGTCGCTGTCTGCTCCGTTCCGTTTCAGGGCACTTTGGGATGTGTCCGGGCTAAGTACTGATCTACTCGGCCAGAATCGATATGCCTGCAATGAGCCTCGGCAGGCGGAGAATGCTGCCCTTGAGTACATCGTAGTGGTGACACCCTTTCCCTTTCGTTTACCCCAACTGCCAAGGTCGTCGCTCATCACACTCTTTATTGTGCCATTTCCTCACATTCCGAGAGCCTTGTCGCGCCTATCCCGTTTATGAACCGCAACTGTCACTCATTTACGTCGTTTCTTTGTTGTGCTCCATCATTCTTTTGATCAAATCTTCATCATGGTCAAATATCTGTGTCTCCCTGGGGCGTACGGAAGCGCTAAGGTAAGTCTCGTGGTAAGGTCTCAGACGTAATGGACGGCTAATTGGTTCCAGAACTTTCAAGTCCAACTTGGTTGGTCTCATAGCCTACAGTCTACTTTGGTCATTCCCAATTGATGTCGATGTAGGACCTTTTGTATCGCAATGTAGCAGCGATGGGACTCTTTCCTACCACTGGACACAAGGCAGTTACTCTGCTATTCCTCCACCTGGCTACGAAGACTATTTCGGCCCGGGTCCCCTCTACCGGTTTATTGAGTATGATGGAGTCGAAGCCTTTGATGACATTTTGGATATCATTCGAAACTTCCCCGAGGGCTTGAATTCCGAGGATACCATGCGACGTCTCACTGGTGGTGATGTCGCCCCGGCCGCATACAAAAGTCTTCGACGGACCATGGACGGACTGTTCAAGATCATTGACGAAGATCCTGAAATTCAGGGCATCTTGGGTTACTCTGAAGGTGCAACTGTGGCTGCGACTATGATCTTAGAAGAGAAGAGACTTTGGGAGCGCTATGGAAGACCTCGCAAGTACGCATTAGCACATTGTGTCTAAATACTGGATTTCGCTCATATTACTAAACGCAGGCTCAAGAGTGCCATATTCTTTGCAGGATGGCCGCCCGTCGCGATTGACCAACAAGACGTCCGCTGCGTCCTTGCCGACGAGTGTGATGACGTTTTAGATATTCCGACGCTCCATGTACGTCGCCCTCTGGCTGGTCTCGAAGTATTTTTGTGCTTACATGATCATCCCAGATTGTCGGCTGCGACGACCCTTACATCCATGGCGCCATGGCCTTGTTCAACGTCTGTGACGAAGACACTGCGGAGCTCTTTGATCATGGGAAAGGTCACACGGTTCCCAGAGATGCACGAACCCTGAGAGAACTTGGAGACGCTGTGCAGCGCACGGTGAGCAAGACAACGACACTAGTAGAGGGCTTTGGAGATGTCCCACCCACTGCTCGACTCTGAGGTCCTGCCGTGGTATCTCTTGACTTTCTAGAAAGACGTTGATGAGAAGCCACTGCATAGCAAAAAATCTCTTATGTATTCCAAGAAATTGTTTCTAGGGACCTCTTTATCTTACGCCCATCTTTCTTGTGCTTCTACTTGTGTCCTCCTCGCGACCGGCGCATAAGGATCATACTCGTTCGTCCTCTTGTTATTAACCGGTACCTCAAAGCAGATATTGATATTTCGGAAACACTTGGATTGAGAATAAGAAAGTTTCTTTTTCAAGTATGTCGACACGCAACGGATCTACAGGTTTCCATGAGCAACATGTTGATTCTTGTAGCGGACCATCCCTGTGGAAGAAACACCATTAGGGAGGTGTTATCATATAATGAGGGACGCATTGTGGCTTAAGCGTCTTATCTAAAGCTCACAAATCCACTTCACTGTGTGATCAATCGAATCCATACTTGTCGCAGAGCGCTCAAAGAATAATACTCTCAGTGACGTGACCCTTTTCCTTTCTACAAACAATTTTGGGGCAAGAATAAGGTATTTCTCGAATTCTGACGGGACCATACAAATGTTGACGTCAGTTGGCCAGTGTTTCCAGAGACAGTGCGTAGCCGGAGGAATCCCGACCTCGGTTGGGGCGGGTAGTTTCAAAAGCAAAACGGGAAACTTGTGAGTATCAGATTGTCGACAAGGTCTTCTCGCTTTCGGCATCGGGTGGGCTGGCATGTACCCGAAACTTGCTCCTGAGTACTGACAGGGAGTGATTTCAGGCCTTAAAGCGTGGCTTCATTCCCGGATACCATCAAAATGCGGCCCAAACACAAAAAGACCCCTGCGTTGCCGTTTCCTGGACCCGAGGACGAACGACCAGAAGACGGGTGGAGTGTGCAGAAAAGTGTGCGTATTAAGAAGCTCTGGAGGCAAAGGGTCTCTGCGAAACTGGCCCAATGCTTAACGTATTTGCTTATCCAACGAGGGTTGCTTCATGGAGTAGATGGTGAAAGCCAATACACCTTGGGCCATCGTGGTGCCGTGGACGTGGCACCATCGGCTAGTGTCGCAGTCTAGGGGAGCAGATTTCAAAAGCAGGCCGATGCCTTGTAGTGCGATAGAAGTGACGATTCTGCCATTCGTGTCGAATTGGCTATGCGTCGACTTTCAAACTTCGAGCGCCTCAAGCTTCTAGGGTGTTTCGAACAAATTCGTAAATTCCTCGCACAGCACAATAGTCCAGCCGACCTTCCTGTTCCGCGCGCAGGGCCTTTGTTCTTTTGATATCAAAATTTGGCTTTCGATGCAGGCATAGTACCAGAAGTGCGCTGCACTCCTTATTTGAATTTTTCCCCATGTCCCAAGACTTTGGCCTGCCTCTTCGTGGCTGGCGGTCTACGGGCACCGCACAGCACGCACCACGTCATGGGTCAGTTGCCAGATCAGAAGCGTGCGAGGCTCTTAGGAGTCATAAAGAAGTGACACTTTGGTCGGTGAAAGGGAGTATTAATGACAACATCATTTGAAGGAACTCTTGCTCCAAGCATTCGCCAAAGAAAGGTGCTACCCGTTGGATTTGTTGGAGCAGAGATGCAACCGCTTCGGAGTTGATGAAAGACCTCTGTCTGAGCGGCACCTCGCTCTCTTGGTGCTTCGGTCGGTCATCAGTCAGCGAAGCAATTTGAGCTCATGTCTTCCACAGGAAATAATCATGTGCTATGCCCTAAAAGCCACATTTTAATCAACTGCTGCCCGGAGATTGTCAGTCACGAGGTGTGCTCGCTTGCACTATCCCTCACATAAGACAGCAGGCATAGCAGGATGAAAGTTGGTGCCTCCGTATGACTGCGACTGCTTTTTTTCGGGAGCGCTTTGCTGTTGACCTCATCCCGTCGCCCGTCGCGCTAGCCTCGCCGATTGCTGAAACCACGTCATAGAAAGGACGGCCGGTACGAGCTGGAGCTGGAAACAGATGCCGTTTACCGAGTAAAATCATGTTGTTTCAAAGGCCGACTGGGCTGCTCGAAGGAACAACAATCAACCCATGACAGCTACGCGGCCTATTGACCTTCAATTCCCTTTTCTATTACAAGAGTGTTGAGAATTACCATATACAGTAAATGTAACGACCAGCAGCGGGTCTTATCTCCGGAATATCCTAAGGGCGGCCCGCATTAGCAGAGATTTCCGCCAGTCCTACAACAAATATAGTAGGCGACAATGTACTTCCCACGCTCATTGCGCAAAATCTAGACCCTCTGCAACCAATCGAGACGGGTGGATCTTTGCACTCCAGGCAACGACAATTGGCGTTCATATGTGATGGTCCGCAATTTTCCCCTTGAGGAAACCTCCTCAAAAGGGCTCTAGATCCACCCCCAGATTTGCAGAGCCACGCGTTTGAGATAACAGGGTTACTTGGTTTTGATTACCTTTCTGCGGACGAAAGGTGGTAGCTACTTCATCGCGAGTCTTGTTGATTGGCCTGTTGTCGCTTGTTTTGATTGCTTTGGTAGCCGCAATCGAAGTCATACCCTTGGATTGGTAGAGAACTGCGGGTGAAATCAGGTGGGTATCAAGGATGAATCAACGGAAGTGACGAAATCCTCGGTGGTGGGCTTCATGGATAAAGAGCTGCATGCGTATAAATATTCCGTGGAGAATCTTCTACCTCCTGTGCAATGGCTCTGTCCTTTTCTGCTGCCGAAGCATCTGATAATAATCTTTCGGAGAACAGCTTTCAAACACTTGGATCCTTCCACATTCTTTAAGTATGGTTAAAACTCTATCTTTGGTGGCCCTTTTCGCTGCCCTGATAGTCGCAACGCCAGTTCAACATGAAGCCCGCCAGTTCCCCGGTATCGGTCTCAACGTTGATCGAAAGGGTACCGTCAATCTCAAGCCTCAGAGTGGAGTCGGCGTTAACGTGGACCCACCAAGAGACGGCGGCAAAGGGGCTGGCGTCAACGTCAACGGCAACGGCGTCAATGTTGATCCCAGGAACCGGCCTCAGAGACGCGCCCTGAAGGGCATCGAACTCCAGGTGATTGGTGGATAAATACTCTCATCATGTATTCGTAGGTACTCTCTCCATCTTTGTAAAGATGCTGACCGATGTTCAAGTCCATTCTTCAACACAACTTCCAGTGTTGGACAATGCCAGCCAACTGGACGTCAGATAAGGATCCACGATGGATGTCATAATGCACTCCAACTCCGACAAAGGGCCAAGAAAGAACTGTACTATATTCCGTGAATCTGAATTACATTCCTTTGTGTACATATCGGTCGGTGTCTCTGTGTCCTGACGATTTCTATTCCGGCAAAAGCTTGGGGCTTCAATACCAATCCAAGAATGCGTTTTTCTTTGGCAAGGAATAGTCTGTGTATCAAAATTCAGGCAACTTCTCCTCGTGCGATTCAAAGTCTCTATGCTCGGTCAAGATCTGAAGATGTACCGAAGAAAGGTGGGGGCGCTTCCCCGCGTTCCTGCTGGCTCCACTTTACCCCAACGATCAGCAATAGGATGACGGAAAGGCCGCGGCCGTTACCCGTCCGTTTTCCGTGGACCCTAGCGTTGCTGATGACCTGGAGACCGTCTCCCAGTAGGCGCGCGTGAAAAGCACTGCCAATCGCCTCAACCAAACATCAATCCCAACATTGTGCAAGATGCCCAAGCCAGTTGTGCTTCACCTCGGCAGCGACATCAAGTACAACCATGAGTATTTTGAAAAGGAGCTGAAGAGCCGATTCGAAGTGGTGAAGTGTGAATATCTGGACAGAGCGTCGTTTATGCAAGCTCTGAGAGACAAGAAGCGCGTTCTCATCCCGCTACCTAAACACTGCAGCCAGCTGACAATACTCGCTAACGCGCCCCCAGATACGGTGATTTCAGCGCCATCTTTCGCCCTGACTTCCACAGCGGCGGGGAAATGGGACAGTGGGACGACGAGCTCATTCCGCTATTACCACTCTCCGTACGCATCTTCGCATCAGCAGGCGCAGGCTTCAATTGGGCCGACGTCGACGCCTTGGGTCGCCGTGGTATTTGGTATGCCAACGGAGCTGGTGCATCGGACGAGGCAGTTTCAGATACGGCCCTATTCATGATCTTGTCCGTCTTCCGCAACTTCGCACGAGCGCAGCTAGCGGCGCGGACTGTAGACCCAAGAATTTTCGAAGAGACGCATTCGGTACTGGCAACGCTTTCACACAACCCGCGAGGCCATATCCTGGGAATCGTGGGACTCGGCAGTATCAGCAAGAAGCTGGCAGTCAAGGCGAGGCTGGGCTTGGGCATGGAGGTGCATTACTTCGACATCGTGCGGGCGGACAAGGCCGAGGAGGAACAGCTGGGCGTCAAGTACCACGAGACGCTCGAAAGTCTCCTCAACATTGTTGACTGCGTCTCGCTGCACACGCCGCTTAACAAGCACACGCAAGATTTGATTGACGCGAAAGCCTTACAGCAGATGAAACCAGGCGCCCGACTGGTCAATACGGCTCGGGGCAAAATTGTCGAAGAAAGGGCGCTTGTTGCGGCGTTGAAGTCTGGCCATTTGTCGGCAGCTGGCTTGGATGTCCATTACCATGAGCCGCAGGTCTCAAAAGAGCTTGCGGCTATGGATAATGTGACGCTGACGACGCATATTGGTGGTGGGGCCTTGGACACACGCATCAACTTCGAGCTGAATGCCATGAAGAATATCATTGCGGTGGTGGGGCCTGATGGAGGGTTTGCTGGAGAGCCGCTGACGCCAGTAAACAGAAAGACGTTTGCGGAGACCATGTCATCTTGAAGATATAGAGAGGGATCGATCTGGGCCATAATGGAATAGCGTTTGGAAACTGGAACCTCTTGTCCGAGTACAGCCAGTTTTTCTTTGCAAATGTAAACATTTCTGCACCGCATACCAATAATAAGGCCTTCGAAACCGCAGTGGCGTGCAGGACTGTTGCACAATCCTCCCCGCGCCTCTCGGCAGAGCTGCTACATCAAGGCGCGGGGTCCCCCTACAAGCACCATCATCCACATAATCTTCAGGGGTCTTCGGTTAAACATTGCGCGATAGGCAGGTGCACAACGTACTTCAAAATCCCAAGAATGCCGCCAATTTCGCTTCTTCCACTCCGGCCTTGTACTTGCGCTGACCCATTCGACCATGCCAAGTATCTTCAGCTCTAGTATCCCTCCCAAAGCGCAGCCTCTGCCTGAGGGCGTGTACTGCCCGGTTGTGACGCTGTACAAGCCAACACCAACACAAGAAGTTGACCTCGCAGCAACATACGCCTATGCGCAGTATCTCGTGCAGCTAGGGCAGCATGGTTTGGTGTATCTTGGAACAAATGGCGAGCTGGCGCTACTGACTCGAAACGAACGCGTCGCCATCGTCGCTACAGCGCGGCGCGCAGTGACGGACTTGGGCGTGCCAGAGTACCCGCTCGTGGCAGGCATTTCAGCGCCCAGCACCAAGGAGACGATTGAGTGTGCGATCGAAGCTGCAGAGGCTGGAACGAGTTTTGCGTTGCTTTTGCCGCCGAGTTACTGGGCAACGAATGTGACGGAAGAGACGCTGCTGGGATATTATCGCGATGTGGCGAGTGCGATTCCTGTGCCTGTCGTCATTTATAACGTGAGTTTCTTGAAAGATCTACCTCTGGTGTTACGATTTCACTGACACATGAGGCATGGGGATGGTAGTTCCCTGGCGTGACAGGCGGCATCGACCTGAATTCCGACCAGCTAGCGACACTCGCCGAGCACCCTAACATCGTCGGCGTCAAGTTGACATGTGGAAATGTGGGTAAGGTTGTTCGACTCGCCAGCAAGTTCTCACCAGATCAATTCCGGGTCTTTGGCGGCTCGTCCGACTACTTGGTTCCGACGCTCGAGGCTGGAGGCTGCGGCTGCGTTACAGGGCTTGCCAATGTGTTCCCCAAGGCCACGGCAACAATTTTCGATCTTTGGAAAAAGGGCGAGTTTGACAACGCTAGGAGACTGCAGCAGGTGGTGGCGAATGCAGAGCGGGCGTGCAAGAAGACTCTAGCGGCGACGAAGTTTGGCGCGTGGTGGTTTGTGGGCAGGAAGATAGGGATAGACGAGAGATTGTGTTTTGCGCCGCGCAAGCCGTATTTGGAGGCGGATGCGAAGCTTCAGGCTTGGACGATCGATACGATGAAGGTTTTGGAAGAGTGGGAAGACAAATCGGTATTGAAGGAGGCCTCATGAAGTTTGGGAGATATCATTTCATGATACATAGGTAAGAGATGCGGAGGATCAAGACCTAGGGCGTTAGCGTCGGAAGTGTCACAGATTCAAGATATGTAGACTTGGCTGGCGTAAAAGCAACTGTCTTCCATTTGTTAGCCTTCTCCAATTTTCACGCACCATCAAACCCTACAGCCAATAAGCAAGGTTGGTTTGACCAGTTTTCTACCAAGGTAGAGGATCCTAAGTACCCCTAGCTGACCCTTGCTTCATCGTTCGTTGAGTCCCTCCGTCGTAAGCCATGATATCCTTCCTAATGCAAGATTAGTACGTGCCCAGCTTAATGACCTTCCGCATAAAACCCTTCTTGATGGACTCTCGGTCGAAAGCCACGATTGCCCTCTTGATGCATATGCCGCTGTTTTTTCCAGTCGTTTCGATTTCAAGCCTCGTCTGGGCCCTTGACGCCTGTTGTGGTGAATCAAAGCTGAGAAGAAAAAACAAAAGCAAAGATTGTAGCTCAGATGTCGATTGGTGAGCTAGCCCCTCGAAGGTCATATGGAAGTATGTCGTTATCAGATTTCCATTCGACTGTGCCGTATTCTACAGGAATTCTGAAAGGTTCAAGGCGTTCGGCTTATAGCTGGATCTCGAGTTCAAGATTGAAGACCTGGTTTGATTACCACCAGTTGCCTGGAACTGAAGCACGCTGCCCCGACTTGGACCGCACTTTAGAGCCACCCCTTCCTTTTGGCTTCGGGGTGTAGACGTCAACGTGGAGGATCTTGTCGTGCAAAACTGCCTTGTTTGCAGCGGTCAAAGCGTGTTGAGCATCGCCAGAAGAGGCAAACGCAACAATTGCAGATCCTTTGTTCGCACCGACCTTATGGCTAAGCATGAAGACATCCTTAACCGTCCCGAACTGGCCGAAGAAGTCGAGAATGTCGACGTTGGTCGCCCGCAACGAAAGGTTGCTCACGAAGAGCTTCCGCTGTGGGTTCGGAGTAGAACGCCCTGAAGTGGCAGTCGCACGGTCGCCGTTGGCAGCAGCTTCTTCTTGAGCCAAGGCGGCAAAAGTTCCCGGCGGGACAGAATGATCTTCCTCGCCGTCACTGCTCCAACCATCCGCTTCATCTTGAACGCGAGCAACTGTCTCGGCCAACGCTTCTGACATGCGTCTCTCGTGCGCTCTCTTTCTCTCCTCTGAAAGCTCCTTGGTGCCACGAGAAGCGGCTTCCTGGACGCAGATTGCAAGCATAGCCTGCAGCGTGTACGAAGAATCGTTTCCGCCGTTATGAAGACGCCAACCGATAATGTCGCAGTCACACAGGATTCTGGCAAGAGAGGTTCCCTGAGAGTCGCGCTTCCAGTGCTGGTGCAGTTGCTTGGTGTCGACCTTGTCAATCAAGTTGCTAAGGTTCAGTGGATTGTAGCCCAACTTTTGCAGAAATCTCACGTCGCCATCTGGATCATGGCCAACGAAGATGATGTTGCGCGGCTCCTCAGCTCCAGGTTCAGAGGCTCGTTCATGAGTAGACCACTGCGCTTGGGCCTGTTCGGCTGTGAGAGTGGCCGAAAAGGGCGGACGAAAGCAGGTCGCAACCATCCTGGGAGCGTCGGCCAGTCGAACAAATTCGCTCTCGCCGAACAGGAATCCATCAGGACAACCGTCAACATGTTTGTAGTTGACGAGGTGCGCGTACTCGTCGATGCGGAAATGACGAGCGCGAATCTTACTATACCAGTTCACAGCATTCTTGCCAGGAGGTATGTTTATGATGTCCTGAACGTCAAGAGTGGCGACTCCGACCTCTGTAATCTTGCTGTTGTCCATCTCGTAGGCCTCGACGTCAACGCTGATGAAGACCACGTTCTTCTCGAACGGGTACGGCGGGGCTTCGTTGACGTTCAGCGTGGGAATCTTGGAGCCGTTGACCGACTCCGCGGAGGAAGTGCTGAGATTTAACGTGGCTAGATGAAGTCAGAAGTGTCCAACCGTAGAGAGATGCCAACTTACTTGTATCCTCGCCCGGGCTGGGACGTAGACCCAAGTAACGCTGGGTCCTCTTGAACGAGCGTCCCCAGTTCTGCTGTGCAAGAACCCGAGTCTCCTTGCGCTTGGCTTTGTTAGCCTTGCTCTTGGACTTGTTGAGCTCAATGGATTGTTCAATCTTCTCCTTGAACGCTTCAAGCGTCGGCATGTCAGGCAGGGTCCTCCTCGAGTTTTCAATCCCATTGTAAGAGACAAGAGGGACCGTGCGCTCCATCTCACTGTATTCGTCGCGAGAGACGGAGACTCCGAGGTAGCGGGGTGCAAGGCTGGAGTGGGGAATATCGACGATGAAGCCGCAGTCGCGATGGTCGTCGGTCAGTTGGATATCAAGGTTTCGGACTTTGGAGTTGATCTCTCGAAGAAAGTCCTGAAACTGGGACAGTGTGATGAGCAGCAACGGCTTGCCTCCAAGTTGGGGGTCAGGGTAAATGTAGAACCTGTATGGCAGTCAGCTCGCACACCTCAATGTAGTATGAACAGGGGCATACAAGTCCCAGCTGCGGCTCCAGAATTGGTTGCGGTCGAAAAACTTCTTCGCAACCTTGTCGGAGAAGTCCTTGCTGAGGAATTTGTAGGGGAACTTGCTCGCCAGCAAGATGTAGATGTAAGACTCTCCGTCGGGACCGTAGTCACCACAGCTCAGGTCGTAACGCTGTCCCTGAGAGGGCTTGACTGGGCGAATGTCGGACACAGACTTTAAATCGTCTGACAACAGGGCAGGTTCGTTCTGGGGAGCGGGGTCTTCGGCTACCGCAGGAGTGGTAGAGTCAATATAGGTCTCTGGTTGTGAGGTGATATTCAAGTGCGCAAAAGCTTCTTCAGCAGGTGCCTCAACAGTGGCCGCGGGTGGTGATGAATTGGATGGCTTGTCAGGAAGGGCTTGAGCCTCAACTTCGAGCAAGTCGAACAGACTCTCGAGCAAAGCTTCTCTGCCAGACACGGGCATGGTCTTGAATGGTGGATGAGAGGTACACGTGGGAGTTTTTATACCGCCTAACACGTAGGCTCCGAGACCATGTCGGGCAATGCCCCCGCGCGTGACCGTGACTTCTGCCTGACAACAGACGCCCGTAAGGCAACCACCAGCACTTGGGTCAATCAAGAGATAACCGGCAAATGTAATTGATGGGAATTGAGCAAGGACGTGCCCAGAGAGGGAGGAGCGAATCGAGAGCTGACGCGCGATGGCAGACAGAAATGATGAATTGCACTTGCCTCGGGATAAGATGGCGATGAACGTTGATGCGTGCAGGATGGTGGTGGCTGGTTTATGTAGTTGTTGTAACTTGGCCCAGTATCCCCAAGTCTGGTCGCTAGGTCGTGCCGAGCCAAGTTTGCGATTATGTCGTCGACGATGTCGTTGGCGAGCGGCGATGGATTATTCGGCGGGATGCATGTGAATAGCCCAAGGGAAACAAAGCGCAACTTAGGCTTAGATTGTGATTCCCCAACAAGACGAGACGATGATGGTGATGATGATGGTGATGACGGTGATGTTCGTGATGGTGGTGATGATGATGATGATAGGATTGATTACATGATATCGTGGAGGGAGAGAATACCTGGATGAGGTTGAGTCAACTGCCAGGGCTGCCGTTTGTCAGATAGCCTCTCGCCTCGCCGCCACAGCTAGGTGGCATCACTGGCTCTCACTAGCAGAAGACGCGGTTGAAAGGTGGAGCGTCAAAACGCGAGTCGCGAAGTCAAGTGCCCATCACCAAGCGGAGCCACTAAGCGAGCTTCACCTTGGCTAACATATTACGGCTAAGGCAGTCTAACCAGCGCAACTGGCAACTTATCCACACGCGGCGCGCAAACGCGACCACCCCCCCGCTGCCGACCTCCGCCATTGTCCATCACCACGAGCATCGCCACACTGTCGCGTTGCCGCGTTGCAAATCGACATCCTGCCCGTTATTTTTGAGCTTCTTGAGGCTATACTCGTTGTCAAGCCTTTTGACGCGCGCTGCACTATGTAACATGGCCGACACTGACATGGCAGACGCGCCGGCCGACACAGCCACCAGCTCCCAACAGCAAGCTCAGTCGCATCCTGATGCGCAAGCCACCGTTACTGATTTCCTCGACTACACCGAATTCTACCCCTCTGACCTGATCCGCTCCATGACCTTGATTGAGAAGCTCGACAAGCTCTACCATGAATCCGCCGCCAGAGTCCACGACCTCACCAAGCTCTACGGCAAGCTGCCGACGCTGCCTATCACCGAGCGGCCAGACCCGACCACCCTGCGAAGGAAGATTTCAGAGGCCCTTAACGAGGCCGAACGCGCGAGAGAGTCGTCCTTCGCTGAGGCAGCCCGTCTCTACGAAAATACTGAGCGTCATGCCACCAGACTGGTCACAATCAAGAAGAAGCTCCAGGCGCTGCCAGAGCCCCCGTCGCGCGATCCAACACCAGCACCCGTACCCTCCCCGCAAATGGCACGAACAAGAAAGCAAGAGTCAGACCGGACACCTCGTATAATGTTGCATATGGACGCTCCCAGGGTTCGGCCCACGTCCACGGCGCGAGTCCAGAAGCACAGGGAAAGGAAGCGCAAGCGCGCCCAGCAGGCTGCATTGGATGTGATGCCAGGCCAAATGTTTGACCAAGGTGAAGGAGGCTCTCCGCCACCAAGCAATGCTTCAGACTCGGACGAGGAGCGGTCCGTCTCTCCTTCGGAAGCTCGTCTCAACCATATCGACGTGGCCTCGGGTGAAATCATAACCGACAAGGCGGGAATCAAACAGCCCAAAATCAAAGGTCCGAAATTCAAAGGCCCCAAGCCTCCTCTACGCGCCCCACGCCTTCCGGGTATGGGAACGAATGTTCACAGCCAAATCGCAGGTATCTCTACAAGCAACGCCCTCGCCCAGTTGACCCCGCCGCCGCCCGACGCGCGACCCGGCACCAGACATGCCCCTTGGCACAAGCTTACCGACTACGAAATGGCAGTTCTTCGTAAGACGATGAAGAAGAATGCCATCTGGCAGCCGAGCGATACGATGATCAGACGGGAGCTCTCCAGCAAGGGCCGCGGATGGGAGAATTACAAAAAGGCCAAGGAGCATTCAGAGAGAACGGGAGAGCCATTCATAGATGAGTCACCCATGGACCCAAACAAGGAAGTTCTCGACCCCGGAGAGACTAGCTTCAAGCCGCTCGGCAAGGAAGATAACAACTTGATCAACCGTGGTATGAAGCTAAACGAAATGAAGAAGCTCAAGAGAGAGGCGACACTTAGAGAGCAGGCAGCCCGCGATGCCATGGAAATCGAAGACGCAAGTCGTCGCGTGGCAGACGCCGGCGCTGTCATCAAAAACCTATTTGATGGGCCTGCACCGACCCCTATCGCAGTATCTAAGGAAAAGGCGCGACCTCCGCGGAAAAGGAAGAGGGACTCGACTCCTGACTCCAGCAAGGTCAACGGTAAGGAGGATGCAGGGCCGCTGCCTGAGAGCGCACCTCGTTCAACAGGCCCGAAGAAGCTCAAGCTGGTGCCTCCAGCACCACCAAAGAGCAACGAAAACCCGGCTACCACTTCGCCTGTCACGGCTCATCCTGAAGGCTCCCCCGAGGCTCCAAAGGTCTCAACTTCGCAGGTACCTCTTGCTCAGCCAGGTCCCACCTCGAGGGCGCCAAGTGTCACCTCTGCGCGGTCTCACACCCCCGCACTTCTGTCAACAATAGATCAGAATCCGCCATCAAATCCACCACCTAACCCACCACCAAGTGCCACTGCAGCGGCCTCTCGCTCTAGGCGTGCGTCGACCGCTCCGCAAGCTGTCGCTCCACAACTAGGAGATGGCGCTGCTGCCCCTATGACTGAGCTCCATCGAGGCATGAGTCCAGCACCCCCCGCAAACACAACCCAGACACTCCCGCGTACGCGAACTGGCACCTCAGCCAAGGCAGCCTCCGAAGAAGCCCCTGTTAAGCGCGAGTTGCGTGAACTTCGTGACACGCGCCGCGCCAGCAACGTCAGTCTCCCGGCGCCGGCTGAGCACCAAGCCACAGCGCCCGTCGCCACGTCTGCGCCTCAAGGGACACGTTCGTCGGGCCGCCGTAGTAAGAGACCGGCGCCGGGCCTTAATTTCGAAGGCCTGGGAGGTCTAGGAAAGAACAAGGTCGTCGTCGGCAAACGCACAGCGGCGCCCAAGAAAAAAGGCAACAGAAAAACCGAGGAGAAGATTGATGGCGCGCAAGGTGCGAATCAACATGGCGACGACTGGGCCGAGGATATCGATCCGAACGAAGAGCGCTACTGCATCTGCGGCGATGTGAGCTACGGCATGATGATTGCATGCGAGAACGAGGAGAATGTGAGTATTCTGATCTTTCAGCGTCTTGGTGGTCCCCGTGTTTCTGACTCCCTACCACTTCCTCATTCGACTTGAGCAAACCCTTCCCTCCTCCACAGCTAAGCTAGCAATATCGCTAAGACACCTACCTCTGCAGTGCGAGAAAGAATGGTTCCACCTCCCCTGCGTCGGGCTGACCGAAATTCCCAAACGCCGCGAAAAGTGGTACTGCCCGGACTGCCGCTCGATGCTCAAGATCGACGAAAAAGGCAATCCGGTGGACGCAGGTGGGCGTCGTTAAGTGGTGTCTGTATTGATCTTCCTCGTTCGTTTTGCTGCGCATGGAATGGAAGAGATCGTCTCGGGATGGGATTCGGGGTGGAGGAGAAAGGCGCAAGGCGTTTTAGGGTGCTCTTTTGCTGCTCGTTGATGAGGACCTAGCCGTGGACGGCATGGGTGCGGGCTTGCCTTGATACCTCCTTCTTTTCGTTCTCATCTTCTGCTGTGGGTGGTTGTTGCAAAGATCTTTGCTTGGAGACTACATAGGCAAACAGACATTGCAAAGTCCTCCAGCATCTGCCAATGTCTTAGATGCAAACGGAATGAATTTATTCCATAATTTCAACAAAATGAACGGCCGCCCGGGCGCGATGATATGGAAACAAGACGTGTCCGCAGGAAATAATGTAACGAAGCACATCAGCAGATATACTTCAAGCGTCACTCATTTGATACCCGCAAGCAATCTAGCGCGCTCGATTGCTCGATGTTTTGCGATTGCCGCGACCCATTCAGTAGTCGTCTTATCGACTCACACAACTCGCATGTAATTAAGCCGACGAGCTATGTATGCTGGCCAGCCTCATGAACCTTCATCGAGGAAGGCTTGACTTAGATGGAAGAAACAGATGGACCAGAAAAAAAGAGGCGTCGCGAAGAGCCTGCGAAGCGACGGCCGTCGGATGAGCAGAGATAGAAAAGTATGAAGAATAAGGTAGGAGTAGAAGCAGTCGTTGAAGAAGAAAGGGGAAAAAAGCCTGAATGAAAGTAAAGAGCAGGCCATACCTGGCGCTCTGGGTGGCTGCGATGCCGTCTTTTTGGCCTTTGTCCACCCTTGCCATGCCATGTCATGCCACTACAGGCGTCCTTGAACAAAGCAAATAAGAAAGGGTATAGTGTCCGAATGACTCCAGTCCTCTCTCTGATGAACTCCTGGTAACCTTGCGCCAAAGCAATGCGCGTTTGACGCGTGCCGACGCCGATGTGGTATCTTGATGGAAAAAATACAAAAGCTCGGAACCTTTGTTTTCTCTTTTTTTGTTCAGTGGGCAAATGAAATCCTTTTCTCGTGCTTTCTTAGACATGATGGGAGCCATCAACGGAGTCCTGCTGAGGTCATGATATCAGCATGATGCTTCCGGAGAGGGGCAATGATGGAGGCAACCACGGCAATCGTCGCAGTAGCGCTCGTCGTAGAAGGAGTGTGGAGGGGGTCGGTGGTGCCCACTCACCCTTATGCTCCTGGTGACGTAGATGCCGCCCGGAGACTCGCTGGAGGACTCTTGCTTGGCCAGCTCCTCCTGAGAGCTGTGCGTCTCCTCCCAGTACATGCTGACGCGGCCCTTGGCACGCTTGGGCGGGACAGGGCTGCTGGCCATAGTCTGCAGGCCGATCGGGTCGACGCCGACTTGCTGCTCCTTTGCGTTCTGCTGCTCCTCCGAGTTGGCGCTGTGGTTCTCCTTGGGTTTTGAGTAGCCACGCGTGGCTTGCCGCTTGCCGCGCCAGATCATGGCGAATGCTGGGCAGCAGCCGATAAAAACGGCTGTCATGGTTGATCAGCATGTTCCTGTTTGCATTGTGGGCGTTTTACCGGGACTTACCGATGGAAGCTTCGATGATTCCCCACAGAGCAAGCCATGAGCTGCTCGGCGTGCTGTCGCTGCCGGACTTGACGCCAACCTGAACAACGCGCAGGATGGTGACAATGACGCAAACGAACCCGGTACAGAACAGGGCACCGATACCAATTTTCTCGGTGCGCGGCATCTGGAGGTTCCAGATGAGGCGGATGGGGAGCGCCATGACTAGAGTGTGGGTCAGCATCGATACGGCACAACGGCATACAAGTTGCACGTACTCATCAAATCAGAGAGAATGTCAACGCCGGCGGCATAGTAAAGGCTAGCAATCTGGGCCTTGATGTCACGATTGGTGGCGCAGAGGCCTGAAAGTGAGTTAGCAAGAGGTCGTTTTTGATAGCATGCGAGTACCCACCTGGTGTAAACCAAGCATGCATGCTGCTGCACGAAGTGAAGTTTGTGATGATGGCACCGATGAAAGTCTGTCGAGTGTCAGCTTCATGTGCGGGATAATTTCCATCGGCGAGGAAACAACTCACCAGGATGCAGAAGATGAAGAGGCACCACCACAGGGTGTGGTAGACGCGCGGCACGTTCCTGAGCAATCGTCGGTAGAGGCAAAGAAGCGAAAACTTGACGGACCATAGGGTGGCCCACAGGAGCATTGACGTGCAAAAGAAGATTTTGATGACGACCTTAGAGTCTTTCTCGACACCCGCATACGTCTTCGTTGGGTCCGCGGCGACGGCGTAGACCCGAAACATGTAAGGCGTCACTACGATGTAGCAGATGGTCAGGGCGAGGAAGAAAAGGAATGAGATGAACACCAGGACATCTTCAACTTGGAGTGGCGCCTTCTTCCATACGCGCAAAGCGAATCGAGCGATGACGACAACGGTGGTGGGGACGAGAAAAGCAATGGCGACGTTCCGAAGCTGGTCTTCGGTGATGTAGTTTTGAGTGGCAGCGGTCGACATGATGAAAAAAAAAATTGATGACGCTTAGATGAACCGTAAAAGGAAGCGCAGCAATGGCGAAGAGGCGTTTTTCGCAAAGGGCGACGATGGGTGTCGAGGCCAGCTTCAAGGCGGCGGAACGGTGTCGATCATGAGTCGCGCTGTGAGGTGTTGGGTTAGAGGTGGAACTTTTACAAATTCGCCAATGCCATCGCAGAAACCGGGACCTGGTATCGCTATATGGGCGTCGGCACCCAAGGGGGGTTTGGGAATACATGGGCCAGCACGCTGTGGTCGAACGCTTCGGTCTGCAGAAGTCAGGTCTCGCAGAGCACCAGGACATCCGGTCATTGGTGACACGGAGACGCAAGGATTGCCATCTCCCTCGCAGCGTGGCGCGGTCCGTCTGGCAGGTGTGGTGGTGCGAGATGCGCAAGGTAGCGGACAGGGCAAAGGGCCATCTCGGGTGCAACACGGCCAACCCATCCGAGCGGACCGGGCTTGAGGGCGTGCAGCGCGAGCGAGCGACACGGCAAATAGTGGAGCTATTTGTGCAAGGGATGGTAGTGATGAAGGAAGACTTGCACGAACCTTGCTTTACTGTCTTGGGTCGCGCGTGTGGAATGGACAGCGGCGGGCGATATAAGTCGAGGCGCGAGGATCGAGGCGCGAGTGACTCAGGCGCGTCGTCGCAGTGCAGTGGGCGCGGGTGAATTGAGTTGAGCGATGGTGAAGCGATGGGTGACGGTGATGAATTCCGACCGGTGAAGTTGCCGAGAAGGCGAGCGAGAAGCGGTGGTGTTGAATATGGTGGTGATGGTGGTGGTGATGGTGGGTTTGTGGGACGGACGAGGCGGCACCGAGACCGAGAGGGACGGAATAGACGGCGAGACGGGCCCGTGGCGGCGCTGAGGATGAAGAGAAAGACTCTCAGGCGGCGGGAATGTCTGGGAGCTGCAATTCGTCGAGTCGAGTCGAGTCCGTCCAGAGTTTGTGTGCCAACTTCCTCCTCTTCTTCCCTCAGTCTTTTCTTTTCCCCTCCCAAACACATCACCATGACCGACCTGACCACGGCCATCGACCAACACAAGTCATTCATCGTACAGACACTCGCCCCTTTCTACCACCATCATGACCGCCCATCTCACACCTGCCCCTCCTCTTCGCCGTCTTCCGGTTCCGCGCTGCTTCGCTGGCTCTTGCTCCTCCAATCTTGCGACTCGCACCCTTGCGCCACACACGTCCTCCACTCCCCAGTCCATCCGCGCCTGCGCTCGCTCCTGCGCCGCTTTTCCTTTGTCTGCTGCTCCCTTTCACGTACCTGTACGCGATGATCCCTCGGCCCCCAGTCCAGATATGTTCCCCTCTGCGTCCAGGATGCTGAAGGGTGGAGAGCCTTTGTCGATTCATTCCCATCCCCCGGTTCGACCTCCTCTCCCTGCATATAACCCCAACCGGCTTCGACCATGCGCACCAGGTTGCTTTTGACCATGGCATTGGCTTCGCTGCTGCAGTGTGGCCTGACGGATCCGGCCCCGTCCTTTGAGCCCGCAGTCTTTGACGTGCGCGCCGCTCTGCAAGACCAGGGCCTACAGCTTGATCGCATCCCAACCCACGCTCTTCGACTTTCGACCACTGCCGCTGGTGCTTCTGCCGATGCTGCGCTCAGCGACTTCAACTTTTGTGCTGCTGCAGTAGGTAATCTTCTGCTCTCTCTGCTGCCGACAGCATTCTAATTCTCGAACAGTGCTCCGTCCTCGCATTCTTGTACGGCGACAGCGTAGCCGAGCCCGGTTCCGCAAACTACTCGTCGTGTCGGTCGGGCTACTGGTCTGTCCAGCAAGCCGACGTCCATCCCGACTGCATCTTCAGACCTCAAAACACCCGCGACGTCTCACGCGCCGTTCTTTTCTCCCGTCTCTTTCACTGCCCGTTTGCAGTCAAAAGCGGCGGGCACTCGGCATTTGCCGGCTCTTCCAATATCCAGGGCGGTATCACCCTTGATCTCAGAGCGCTAAACCAAGTCGAGCTTTCCGACGACAAGTCCATTGTTTCCGTTGGTGCTGGCCTCAAGTGGGTCGACGTCTACAACGCTCTTGAGCCTCATGGCCTTGCCGTCATTGGGGGTCGCGTGTCTGCGATAGGCGTCGGTGGCTTGACTCTTGGAGGTTGGTAAACATGTCCGATATTGCTTTCTCTCCAACAACGCATACATATGCCAAGCCCCCGGACGAGCTGACGGTATTTTGCAGGTGGCATCTCTTTCTTCTCGGGACTATACGGCTGGGCCTGTGACAATGTAGTCAATTACGAGGTGCGTGGTTTAGGTCCTATTCCTTTTTCTTCCATGAATTCTCCTTTTTGCATCTGCTTTCATCTCCTTGCATCTCTGCTTGTCCATGGTCCCGTCTCCACGCTCTTGGCATCTGCAGCCTCCTGTGACCCAAAAGCAGCCGGCTTAATAGAGCCTCCAGCCTGCTCGTCGCAGCTGATGTCCACCATGCTACCGTCTCTGCATAAGATTGTTGCGCCCCCGGACTGCATCTAGACGCAAGCAGCTCCAGTAATCTCCTTGTCGACAGCTCTAAAGTCGTGACAGTGGCGCTGTGGACATCAGCTGCTCCAAGTCATTCTGCTGCCTTCCACTTGACAGATTAACATCATGAAAAGATTTTGTGGCTAACCAAATGACAAGCTTGTCACCGGATCCGGCATCGTGCTCGACGTCAACGAAACTTCGTACCCCGATCTCTACTGGGCGCTGAGAGGCGGCGGGAACAACTTTGGCGTCGTCACCCGTTTCGACCTTTCCACGTTCCCTCAGGGACTAATGTGGGGAGGCGGCCAGCTTCAAAATATCAGCCAGCGATCCGAAATCATCGAGGCCTTTTCGCAGTTCGGCGCCCACGGCGAACAAGATCCCAAAGCAGGACTCATCCTTTCCTTTGCGTGGGCCGGGGGAGACTACTTTGCCAAAATCGACATGCAGTATGCAGACCCCATCGATTCGCCACCAGTCTTTGCCAACTTCACCTCGCTGCCGGACCCGCTGACGAATACGACTATGGTGCGGACGCTATCGAATCTGACAGTCGAATTCAACGAATCCAACCCCAGCGGGCTGCGCGAGACGTACTGGGCAGCCGCGTACAAGCTGGACCAAGCCTTGCTGGAAGAGATCCTGGATATTTACATGGACGAAATCGACGCCATCGTCAACGTCAGCGGTATTGTGCCCGCGTGCACACTTCAAATCATCACATCGCCACAGCTCTCCCACATGAGCAAGCGCGGGGGCAACGCACTGGGGCTCTCCGAAGCCGACGGGCCGCTCCTCCTCATGAACCTCAACAACATGTGGGTTCACGAGACCGACGACTACGCCGTCATGCGCGCCAGCAGCAGCATTATCGAGCGCGTCAACTCCCGCGCCGCGTCCATGGGCCTCGATCACCGCTACGTCTACCAGAATTACGCCTCCCAGTATCAGGACGTCATTGCAAGCTACGGACCAGAGAACCAGCTGAAGCTCATGGCGATTGCGGCATACTATGATCCTAAGGGGGTCTTTCAGACGCTGCAGCCGGGATACTTCAAGCTAGACGGCGCACCGGCGCGGAGTTGTCTATAGCTTCCCTGTCTACGCTTGCAGTCTTGAGCGCTGCTTGTTTGCTCAGTGCATATGTGCCTTAACAAATCGATCGTATCGAGCAAGCATGCGGCGAGCAAGTCAGCTGGCCGGCATCTCGGCGATTTGTCTTGATCCCCCTCAGACGACGTACGTACGATAAGAATGTGTAGTGCGTGGCGCGGCGCTCTGTGTTCATTGTGGCAGGCTTCATGAAATCTTTTTCACATTCCCCCCGGCAGTTGTTGGCAACGCGCCATCTCCTGTCCCTTTTCTTTTGGCTCTCTTCGTCGCTTGGATTGTACCAACGTTTCTCGTGCATAAGGTATCCAATGTTTGGAAGGTATACAAAAGGAGTGGTGAGCATGTGTTGTTCGACGGAAAGAGGAAGAGCGCATGCCATTAGAATGCTGCCCTATCAGGCTTGGTGGTTTTGTTTGATCGCGTTTCCTCAGGGTGCGGCAGTAGTGCGTTTGTAGAGCGCGTCTCCTCAGTGGTCCGCGGCAGCAGCAGCAACAGCATATCTGGTACACGTATCGAAACTCTATGCAAGAAGCTTTCTTTCCTGTCCTGTGTGCAAATTGGGTACCTTGTTGCGGTTACGCTCGTTTATGCCTTCAATGGCTGCCGCTGTGTCCTTATCAGGGGGGACTTGGTCGCGTGTTTGTATCTGCTCTGTTATGCTGTCCTCCAATGGACCGGAGACGAATGAACGAGCGCCTTTCCCGGATTGCGCAAATATCCATCCGTTGTCTTGCGAACATGTACGCTCCCGAGTCGTCGAGTCCAGTTGACCTACTCCGCTCAACCCCAACCCGTTCTTCGCTGGCGAGGTACATATATTGGAGTACAACGCGGTACGAGCGCAAGTAGCCTGACGGTACCCCGGGTATGTAGCCAGTTTCGTGTCCCCTTGGTTGGGTTGCCGTGTACAGAGGCTCGGTGGGATTCACACCGCATCACACAGGCTCGTTTGGGCCGCCTCTCATCCGTCTGTCCATCTTCCCACCCCCTCCTGTGCGCTGTGGTTGGTTTTGTGGTCGGTGGTCTGTACGACGGTCGCTCAATGCCGGGCTCGCCCCCCT
>JAIFKG010001266.1:0-14249 GCA_020351975.1 Phyllosticta ampelicida | reverse complement strand
CCCTCCAATGCCACCAAGCACTGGCGCTCCGCCCGCTCCGCCCCCGCCGCCAGGAGGACCTTCTTCTGCTCCAAAGCTGCCAGCAGGCGGCGGCGGAAGGGACAATCTCCTGGCCGACATTCGCGGCGGAGCCAGACTCAAAAAAGTCTCCGATTCAGAGAAGAGAGACCGAAGTGCGGCCGTGGTTCCTGGCGGCGAAAAGCCTGCTGGAGGTGCTTCTAGCGGTGGTACTCCGGTCTCAGGTGCGGATGGTGGGCTAGCGGGAGCTTTGGCAAGCGCTTTGGCGGCAAGGAAGAGTAAAGTCAGTCATAGCGGTAAGTCCCCATTTTGGTCACCAATCGTTTCAATCGTCCGCTGACTTGTGTCTAGACGACGAGGATGAGGACGACTGGTGAAAGTCCAAACCATACCGCTGTTTAGGCTGCGGTTTGTTGGGACAAACCTAGCAAGGAACGAAGTACTGGCCTGATTGGACGGGAAATGATGTGTTCCAAGGTACAGATAGGTCATGGGCTACAGGTGTTAGTGAGACTGAATTGGAAATTCCGGTCAACTGGGTCAATTCCAACTTGGTAGGAGAGCTTCAAATGCTCTGTCTCTCAGACCGACATCAAGTCCATTCTAGTAGACGTTCTAGTGTCAATACAAACCTCTCTCGTTTCGGTCAAGGTTTCAGATCACCAGGAGCATCCAATGCCGTGCTACTCAGCGCGGCGGATTACGCGTTTCTAGAGCCAGCACATAGCACCGTCATTTGTTAAGAGCGAAATGACTCGCAGAGTTGTACAACAAAGACCAGAACCACTCCAAGCTCACGGAAACATGCAGGGATAACTTAAGCGATGGAGGCGAGCCTCCGTGAATACTCTCAGCCGCTTCATGCACCTGTCTACTACACCAAAGCACTGATCAGAGCAAACAAGTTGAACGAAACGGAAGGTCGCTAGGTGCACAGGCTTCGTGGAGCCGTGACAGTGTTGACCACTGTGGCAGGAGCTCTTGGAATCGAGAGCTCCTGCCATATGTCGGCGATAGTCCTCATGTCGCATTGGTCGGTAGTCGCAGACTTAGAGGAATCAATCACCCATCAGGACAACACCACTCAATACATTCATTAACCAGAACATAGCAGCAAAGGTCGGTGCCCACAGCTGTCTTGCTTGCTAACCACTGCTTCAAGAACATCACACCCAAATCCGGGTAATTCACCTTCCATGATAATTTACCTATTTACTAACAGTCAAATAGCTCGATGGAAATGCCCTCGAATACGTCAAAGGACGAGACTTCGGGTCTCGAAATACAGCAACCAAACAGCCTACCATCAGCCAATTTCAAAAACCACTCTCTCGAAGGGGCTGTCCAACAAACAAACATTTTGGACCATCCTCCGGAGATGCTTCTAAACATTACAAGCTTCATGCCCAAAGGGTGCCAGGCCATCCTTGGGCATACTTGCCGTCCTGCCTGGGAATTTTTCAAAGAGCAGAGCACCAGCCTCAGCAGGTTGGAAAAGAAGCGATTGCTTCTGATTTTGCAGAAAGAATATCCGGGGTGGATAATCTGCCAGCTTCATCTAATAATAAGACCCCACGATTTCTGCTGCGATACACCTGCTGATCCCAGCCACTACATGTCCTTACATGTTCTTCGAAGACGGTTTAACGAGAAGACGCCTGGGAAATTAAGGGACTGCCTCCCGGTGCCCTCAATCAGCAGACCAATCTTCATACTTTATTACGCGCATGTCAACAAGGTGATACTGCGACATTGTCTTGGGCCCAAGTTCGGTATGCCCTTGGAAAAACTGTCGCTTTCGACCGGAGTGACCCCTTTTGCGAATATTGAGACCACATTTGATGTGAAACTTGACTTCCAGATTGCCAGAGGCAAATTGTATATGCACGGACGGTACACAATCAAGGGCGAGGACCTGTTGTCTCTTCTCACCAGCGACCGTTTCCCAATCGATGTGTGCCCTCACATCCACCTTGAGCACAATCGTCGCCAAAACAGCTACCAAATCATACTCGTTCGCAAGCCTATTCGAATGCCAGGAACAAGTGGCTGCCTGGAGAGCAACTCGTGCATCTGCACATCCACTGGAGCATTCGACCCTTTTTGGGTCTCTCAGGCTAGTCCATGTCTACACACGAGCAAGGTCTCTTCATGCCAGTACTGCCCGACTGACCTCAAGTTGAGCTTTGACGGGAGTCCGGGAAAGCAGACCTTCATCATCGACTATTAGCGCTGCGTCGGCAACGGCGTTTACGCAGAAGACGATGACGATTGGGTTCTCAGGGCGCTGAGCCAGCTCAACGAAAAGGGACAGGGGATTTGACTGCTGGGAAAAATACTGGTCAGAGGAGAGTCGTTGAAGAACTTTGAGTTGGGATCGCCCGCCGTTGGTGGTAAGGAGAATGACGCGAAAACGAAGGAAGTGAATAAGGAGGAGGACGCGAACATGGATAATGTAGCAACAGCTCTGGCTCACGCAACCATCTGAATACTCTTTACTCCTTGGAGAGGTATAGATGTTCCTGTGCTACTTTAGCGGACCTGAACGTTGCGTATTTGTCCCCTTGCCAAAGGCTTCAACCTCAAACAATGGGGCTGGTTAATTTGCAACCCCCCAATCGAAACACAAGCGAGCGCTTGCAAAATTGAAGAAGTAGCGCGACCGATTTCTTGCGGAAGCGACACAGCAGGGACTGAAAAGTATGAAATTGCAAGCAAGACTAGAGAGGAGCGCGGCGAAGAGCTTGTTGTCAAGAGGAGCTTGAGAGAAAAATGTGAAGCAGCAAACGACACTGAATTTCGCTGGCGAGCCGGCAGCTAGCAGGAGCCCGAAAAACGAAGAAGTTCAAGAAGCCGAGATCAAGGCGGAGCCTGAGCAATGGGGTTGGAAAGACGGAGAAGGTCGTCGTCCGCAGTTACAGGGTCTCAAAACACCTCCACCAGTGATCGGTCTTCGGCGCGATGTCCCACAAAGCAATCCGGCCCTCCCTATTCGCATCATTCATGCTCAATAGATCATCTGCCTCGAAGGTCCAACTTTCCGATGACTGGTTCATGATTGAGTCTTGTCCCAACTTTCTGTCCGTCAGATGTTGCGGCGATGCATCTTCCTGCGTCTTTACATGAACGGCACAGCGGTCCACGCTCTCAAGAGTGAAGCCTCGTTTTACACATAATATCCCTTGATAGTAAGACCAACAACCTCCATGGTTTCAGATAATGCAGGAGCCACACGAGACACTCTCGCGGCGACTTGCGCAAAGGACGGCCAACTTCCCAAACCGACGGCCAAACCTCTGCTCGTTATGTTGCAGATGGAAAGCAAGATTTTGTCATGTCTGTCCACGTTGTTACAAGAAATTGAGATTTCGATCCTTCTGCTAGTCTCGGCTGAGATGAGAATCCTGCACCTGGCTGCTCATCACCTTCAACTGCTTGGAGCGTTCCTGCTAGACCTCTGGGACCTGGACATGGACGAGCCCTGACAACTGTCTGTCAAGGGAAATGGCAACAATTGCTTCGCAATGTTGACAACGAAGAATCGAGAGACCACAAAAAATCAAGCAAATTCCGAACGCATCACTTCCATGGGCCTGTCTTTGTTTTGCGCGCGTAGCCTTTGTCGACTTCCTCTACAGCAGCACATCATGCTCCGTACTTGATTTTTCTCCCTTTGATCCTGATCCTGATCCTGATAAGAATGGCAATCTCAGTCGCCAACTACAAGTCGCGCGACTTCGCTTTGAACTTGAACTCCGGTCGATTTTTCAAGGCACCCCGTCGTCGCCGTAGGTCCCCATTACACGTCTTCTACGCTCCGAGCAACCCCGATAACAACGAACTTGCCGCGGAGCCATCTTCCAGAAGGAGGCAATGGCCAAGTACCGCTGCCGCGTTCAAGGCCCCGCCAACGCCGTCCTCAGCCTATCTCCTTGACAGATATCGGAGTAATTCTGTTCGTCATCACCGGCGGGATCATAGCTGCGTCCTGTATATATGCTGGCGTTCTCAAGTCCCTGGCTTACTTGGGTTTCTCCCGCAACGAGTTCATCCCCGTGGTCGCCGACGGCGACATCAGCTGGACCGCATGCTTGCAGCACTCCCAGGCTTCGCGCTTTCGCCAGTCACCCCTCATACTGAGTCCTGCCAACAGGGACCTGGCTGCGGCCTGGCGCGTCTTCAACGCCCACGAAATAAACGTCCATTGGGCAGATCCGAAGAAGGAGCAGCCGACGACGGACGAGTCGTACGCCTGCTACCTGCGGGTGAGCGCGACGCACGACCGGCTGGCGGAGATATGGGATCCGCACCGTGGGGTGGACCTAGGCGACGTCTGCCCAGAAGACGCGCCGGGCCAAAAGCCAGTTCTGGGATTTTCTGCGGACAAACTGCACGTCGTCAGCCAGGTCTTGCTACACACCTACCGCGACGCCGTGTTCCTGTGCATGACTCCCGAGTTCAAGCGCCGGTACCTGAGCATCATCAAGGCCAAAGAGAAGCCGGACCCGGCGCTCTTCTTCGAGCTTCACGCGATCAAAGCCCGGCAGGAGGCCATCGCGTTTGCGGACTCTGCGCAGAAGCGGCATTTGTCTGATGTTGCCGATGACGCGTCGGAAGAGCTCAAGGAACTGAGGGGTATCGAGCTGGCGGATCAAGTGATCGCGTGGAATGACTCTGGGGAGAACATTCCCAAAGACAAGGAGGATGAGCCGCAGAGCAATGACTGGTGGTGGTAGACTGGAATTTTAGACTCGTTGCCAAAGATTCCTCGGCCGTGAGAGAAGAAGAGAGGGGACGCCAGGATTGGTCTCGTTCGATATTGTGTTCAAATTTGCAAGTCTTCAATCCAGTTCCGCTTGACTCAGCTACAGGGTAACCTGCTCAGACGTAATTGATTAAAACTTCATGTCTCTTACATACATCTACAACGCTCCCTTCGAACCACCCACACGTTCCTGTCGTAGACGGAACAAAGAATAGACGCATGCCACACCATGCGCGCATGCACCAATAAAACATGGCGTACAAATTCCCTGGAAATGAAGCACGCTTCTTCCATTAGACGAAGGCAAAAGCCTGGAATGGGTGGGACCAGTCGATGTGTCAAAAGAACCGTGTAAAGGGACGGAAGGAGGGCAAGGAGTTTGGGAAGGGTGTGTTTGGGACGTGCCGACCGAGTTTCTGGCGCCCCCTTGCCACGTACAGATCCCTTTTCTCTACTTACCGAGTTAGCAGATTTGCGACAATCAGAACGGATGAGCCTACTAACAGGCATTGCCTCTTGTGAAGGAACATTCATTCGTATCCGTGGTAGAGATGGGTGCGTTCATTGCGTTATCAGTCGACTTCCAAATTGTCGACCGTCGCTTCTATCATCACGTGCGTGTAACCATTGACGCATGGCTGCAGCTGTTGATATCGCTGTTGGGACAACTGTTTGTACGATAAGCACACCACTCTCGCGTCATTCCATCATAACCAGGTACCTATATTTTCATACTGCTTAGGTGGAAGATAGGGTATATATGCACCTCCATAGCGACAGTTCAATGGATCAAGAACGCGTTCAGTCAACTCTCTTCTCTCATACTCGTCGGACACAAATATTTGTCGTGTCCATTCTCTATTCCATACTCTTCCTTCCACATGATAACCGACAAGGGAGAAAAAAATTTGCCCGCGAGGACTCTGAATAGTCTACCTGCCGTGTGACATCCCAGCAAAAAGAAAGAAAAAACACCAGGAAATCACTAATAGTTCGCCAAAAACCTTGTCCACTTTGTCCCGATACAATATGATGCCCTTGTTAGTAGAAGCGGGGATTCGTTCCCGACCAGCGGTGATGATATCCCACTCCTTTCCATTTTATACGCCGCGAAGCCGAAAAGATGAGAAAGTGGAAGAAGAAGAACAAGAACAAGAAGTAGAAGGATAAAGTGTTGCCAAACGTCTCGACGGCTGCACAGTGGGCCGCAAGAGATGTCAACTACAGGGCGGGGAAGGGGTGCTTGAATGCTCTCTGCCTGTTGTTGACCTTTGATGGGCTCAAATATCGAAGTCTTTAGGCAACAAGGTACTTAAATTCTCCCGGTAGGCACGCGTATCGACTTGTAAATTTCAACACTCGCTGTGTGCCAAGCCACGCGACATTAGCGTCGGAATTTGGTGTTGATATTTCCATAGTCACCCACTGTGGCCGCTATGCTCGGAGCGTGTGCAAATCGTAGTGGTATCCGGGGGAGCCTGACATAAATCGGAAAGGTGAAAAAGAGTTGGTTGCGAATCCTTGAGGATTGGAGATCCAAAGAGGTATTGAAAGATTTCAAAGCTTGGTCTCCTGGCGAAGCGTGTCGCTTGATCGACGTGCTGTAGATGGAGCGCCGGGGCTCGGGGCGGATGAGCTGCCGGCACTGGTCGCACGCGAGCTACTGGCAGCTTCTGAGCTCCGGGAAGCTCCAGAGGGCGGATTTGATGCGGTGGAATTGCTGCGAATCTGACTGGCAATGGCTTGACGGCGCGTGTTGATGAGCCATTGCTGCTGAGTTCGCATGGCGACGATGGCTGCTTCGGAGCGGGCCATTTCGGTATTGAGACGAAGGATTTCATTTTGCAACTGCAGGCTCGTACGCGCCTCGACCTCGGCGATGGCGACGTTGAGCCGTGAAACTTCGTTGCGCAGCGCTTCGTGCTGCTCGATCATTTGGTGCATTGTCTCAGAATCAGGATTGCCAAGATCTTCGGCATTGTCGTGGCCTGGACCACCCAGAGGAAGGGCAACCATGGCCTGCATGTCGCTCAATGTGTTCTCGAATGCGGTTTGGCTACTACGGAGATGCTCCACAGTGCGACGAAGCCGCGAGTTTTCCGATTCAAGACTTTCTTGCCTGTTCTTCATACCCTGGAAGAATGGAAGCATCTTGACCATGTTGCAAGTCATTTGGTGTCCAGCCATGTGCTCCCGTGGGGCCTTGACGTCACAGCCCAGCTCCTGGCCCGGGCAAGCAATGATGGCTTTCAGACAATCATTTTGAACATGAGAGTCGGCAAGACGGCGGATAATGTCAGCGTCGCACAAGTGACATTTGTCGATTAGATTGGAGCATAATTGCAGTTGGTGATTCTTTGAAGCATGTTAGAGTTCAGACGACCAACAAGCGGAGGCTTGGTGCTTACCTCGAGCTCAATTTCCATCATACGGTCACCACAGTGCTCGCAAGACACGTAGGTATGCATACATCCTTTCTCCACGTCTTTGACCATGACGAGATGCTGGCAGTGGCGAGCTGCACAGTCGACCATACGATAGTGACACGAGAAGTGCAGATGATGTTGCACGTCACCCCTTTGACCGGACCAGTGGCAGCCCAGCGAGCCGTTGGGGCAATTCACCATCATCTCATCCAGCATGTTTGTGATGATTCTGGAGACGTCGTACGGCTCAGTACTAAGGTCGAGGCTACGCCGGCAAGTAGGGCACTTCGCACGGTTGGCGTAATCATTTTGTCGGATGGAGGTCTGGATATGCTGGTCGAGGCAGTCCTCGCAAAACGTGTGCTCGCAAGTCAGGATCCTGGGTTTGACATATGGAGACAGACAGATGCGGCAAATGAGGTTGTCGTTTGGCGGGTGGAGCAAGTCGAGCTGGCGGTAATCTGCAGGCGTCAAGTACTGGGCCCTACCAGCCTGTGACGTCAAAGCGCGGAGTTCGAGAGGAGACGGGGGACTGGGTGGAGCGCCAACGACAAGCTCCGCAGGTTCCTCGTCGATCAGATCCTGCAGGTCCTCGGTATTGTCGATAGAAACGGCGGTGCTGGCTTGCAGCAGGGGAGTATCAGCGCGGCTCGACGCGCTGGAGCTGCGAGAACTGAGGTCATCGGCCATGATGATGATGGCAGAGGGCAGAGGGCAGAGGGCAGAGGGGGGCGATGGGACGAGATGGAACGATCAAGTCGACTGGGGGGCCGGGCGAAGCATTATAAAGCGTCGTGTCGGAAGCGTTGCACAGAGAGCAGAAGCGACGGGAATGCTTCAGGGCGGAGGAAGTTTGGTCCTGAGGTGGCTTGACCTGCAGCACAGCATATCAGAGTTCGGGTGTGTAGCCACACGGCCGGGTGACGGACGCTGCCAAGGGACCGCGCCCGTTCCGCATGCAGACTAGCGCCCGTCCGGCATGATCCGGGGACGGGAAAACGCCGGTTGAACTGGATTGCCGACTTGACGGCGGGTGCGACACCATGTCTCCACTGCGACGTCCACCTTACATACCTCCACGACCTCTGATTCATAGCCGCGAATTCTCCATCCACACGCCTGACCGCTGCTTGTCTTCGTCACCCCTCTCCTCGAATCGCCTTTCCCCCCCAGACCGCCCGAACCGACCGCTGTCCGCCGCCTCGCGGATCTCCGTCCCGCCCTCATACGCCCACCATGGCCGCGAACCCGGCCCAGTTGTTTCTCCTTGCAGACCACGTCAAGCTGTCGTTACTAGAGCGCCAGCGCGCTGTGTCTCTTAACCTTGTCCCCAACTCGCACGACGGCCAGATCTCCCGTTCACTCGAGTCGCTGGACTCCGGCATCCGAGCCCTCGAAGCCCAGCTTTGCCAGAACCCGGACGAGTCCGTCACCCACCCACACACGTCCCCCGTCCTATCTCCAACCCATTGCCCTGGGTCGCAAAGAGCCCCTACGTCAATCAATTCCACTCCATCACCCGCTCTGCTCTGCTGACCACCAACCTCCTCGCCACTCTACAGGTCGCTCCAGGACCAGATCTCTCGTCTGCGCTCCCAGTATTCGGACCTCTCCGCGCAATTTGGAGCGCCTGCGTCCAATGCCGCACCTCCTTCCAACGCATTCTCATCCCCCAACAACCCTTCGCTCGCATCCGACTTTGCCGCGGCGCAATCCCGCTCTTCCATGTCCGGCTCGCGCACCAGCAAGAACAAGGCCGTCCGCTTCACCGACGACGATACGGATCCAGACGCCCAAGAAATCGACCCCAATCGCGCCATTCTCTTCCCCTATCACGATGATCCATCCGAGGAAGAGGGTCCAGACCACTCGGTGTATTCAAACCAGCAGATACACGCATACCACAAGAACGTGTTGCGAGAGCAAGATGAGCAGTTGGAACGCTTGGGCGAGAGCATTGGGCGGCAACGGGAACTGAGCATGCAAATCGGCGACGAGCTGGACAGCCACGTCATGATGCTCGACGACGTCGAAGAGGGTGTCGACAGACACCAATCGCAACTCGATCGCGCAAGCCGGCGGCTTTCTCGGGTGGGTCGGCGAGCCCGCGAGAATTGGAGCATGACGGTTATCATTGTGCTGATAGTGATTCTGGTCTTGCTGATCGTCATAACCAAATGAGAGAAGTGCAAGGAAACAAAAAAGTTTTGTTCTGATTGTACGCCGTAGAAGCTGTTTCATATACCAGGTGGTACAGATGATAGACACTGGGCGTTTAGGCATGGGCAGGGCGTTGGAACGGGCGCTTGTCAACGGTTGGACACCTTGTTTGAATTCATGTTTTCTTTCCCTGGCTATGTGTGACGTCGCGCGTCTTCCGACGCCTCCTTGTACACCTCGTCATATGCATGTCTCGCTCAATCCATCCCGCACAAATCTGTGACTAAAAGGGTATCTCGTAAAGTGCGCCCAAAAGGAGCTATCGAGCGCGCACGCGTGTGGAACCGTCGCGCGTCTGCGCGTAACTGCCTTAGTGCAAATGAAGGGCCTTCTTCGATTGCTCGTAGACGACGTAGGTGATGGACACGGCTGGCACAACTTTGAGCAAGTTGGGTGTCAGGCCCTTGAAAAGTCCTCGTACGCCTTCGCCCTTGATGGTTTGGCGCGTGACGTCTGCGATGCCGGTGTATGTCCTGGGATGAAGGATGGTGCCTTGGCTCTGAAGTCTGGTGCGAAGGAGGTTGAGCGGGTACACCAGGCTTGCCCCAAAGGCGCCGCTGAAACCTCCAATGAATGCCGTCATGAAGCTACCGGGCTCGGCTTGCTCCTCGTGGCAGTGCAGTCTCTTTGCTTTGCGCGCCGTCACGAAGCGCTTGAGGTACTCAAAAGTACCGAGATCGATGGCCGCGTATGGAAAAATGCCGAATAATCCCATGGGAAGTCCGCGATAGAAGGCGCGCAGGCGGTCTGCGGCCCACATCTTCTTGGCCGTGGCTATGATGAGCGCGTTGCCGTGAAGGCCGCCAGAGACTGTCTCGCATTGCATTCGACTGGGGGGAGCCCATTAGCACTACATGAGATTGAGGACGAACATCTTCACTTACAACTTGAGGGTATCGAGCGGATACACAACGAATCTAGACACGCGTCAGCAGAAATGCCCAGTCCTCAGGCAAAAGGGACACTGACTGTGAAACCATTCCGCCAAACCCGCCGGCCATGAATTTTGACCAGGTGTGAATCTCTCGGGGATTGTTGTGGCCCTCAACTTTGGCAAACAGCCTTTTTGATGCCTTGGTATCTTAGTAGTGTGTCAATGTGCTTCGGCCAGCTTGCTCACCTCGAACGCGCCAAACTTAACGGCCGATTCTGGCATGACCTTCACCACGTTCAAGCCGTTCCCTGCGGATGTTAGCACAATATTTCTCGCGTCTGAACGCGCGTCAATGCTTACCTGCGTAGAGACTACGAATTCCACCCGTAGCCCATAGCTCTCTTGTCGCGACGACTAAGGACTGGGCGCCTCTCCTCAGCGCGGTCAGGGCAGCGCCGGATTTCGCGGCTTGGACGGTGTCGGTGTTGCGGGTTTGGGCGATGAGGTAGACCTTGAGTCGATCAAGGGGAGCGGTCGTAGTGCGCGAGATTATACCCGCGAGACCTCCCGCCAAGAAGTATCCTGGATTTGGGACACAAGCAATCAGCACCGGCTCCACATGCTTTCGCCACAAGTTCGCGTCGGCGCAGACGTCGGTCGCCGATCCGACATCTTCTACTTGAGGCGGGAGGCCTTGCTGAGCATCCTCTTGAGGGGGAGGCAACATGGTGGCTGCTGACGTCTCGCTCTCGAGTTGTGCTGAAGGGTGGGGAAGTCGACGTGCAGGTTTGGGATGTTCGACGATTCGAATAAGCGAACCAAACAAGAGGTGTGCAAGAGTACCTAAACCATTGGATATTTTCTCTTCTGTGACGGCGACGTCACCTTCGGGCGTCATGAGAACGGTGGACGAGTAGTAGGAGAGGACTGCTTTGAGGCTTGGGTGCTCGGACGGCAAGAAGAGCAAAAAGTTTCTACGGTCGAGGTTCAGAGGCGACTTCACTTCAATCTTCACTTTCCACGATTGACCTACCGCCATTCGTCAAAACTTATCGCGCCGTCATTGTTCGCGTCGACTTCGCTGAAGAAGCGGTTCAACTTGGATTTGGGCACAATCAAGCCAGCACGTAGGAACGCGCTATGCAGCTCGTCCTTGTCCAGTTTCCCATCACAGTTGTGATCAATGCTCTTGAACAGCAGCCACAGCTCCTGCTCGGTCTGCTTGACAAAGACGCGGAATTCTTCGCTTCGAAGTCAGCCATGGATTACCGCGACGATAGGCGTGTTCGAGTCGAGAAACTAGCTAACCATCGTAGGATATCTTTCCATTGCCGTCGGTGTCCACGCTCTTAAGGACATCTTTCAGGAGGTCGTCGGCATTTTTCAGGGCTAGCAGGAGGGTCAGCGGGGATTCGCACTGAGGTCTTGGAGGGGGACCCAGCCCCACGTACGGTGGTCAATCTTTCTCAGCCCTTTCTTTAGGGCATTCAGGTCGAGATGGCCCTGCCTCTTGGTGTCCAGCTGCTCCCAAAGAGCTTGGACTCGCGCATCTTGGGCTTGTTGCGCACCTGCGGACCCGGGATCCATATTGTCACCGAGGCCGCGAAAAACTGGGCGCCGCTCTACCTGAGATTTTTCAGGTCCATGTCACGCGACAGATCGAGGTATGGCCGGTCTACAGGACGGAGTCGAGGGTATGCGAGTGGTGGACGGCGCAAAGGGAGGGCATGGGGAAGTACGCGATGGGCTGGCGGGGCTCTGTGCTGGACGGACGTCGTGTGAAGTGACCTGGGAACAAGCGGAGGCCACTGATGCGCCATCCTTTGTCATCCATGCTCGCTCGCGCAAACAGCCGAGGGCGGTCCGGCGGCGAGATCAACAACATCAACACCTTTCCAGCCTGCTCTGCCCGACGCCATGCGTCGGCATGTTCGTTGAACCATTGCCAGTGAGCTCGACGGAAACCAGTCGTTTCGCATTTCAGTTGCAGTCCGCGTTTCCGTGTCTAGTGAGCTTTTTGGGTTTCGCCGGTCCCTTTTCGTCTCAATCTCATGCTCTCCCTTCCCTCTCCGATGCAACCTTCAAGCCTGCCCCTTTGCTCCTGCTCCTTTTGGTGTTCCCGTTTCTCCTCGTAATGCCCCAAGTCTCTTGGTGACTCGCTGGCTTTTTGCGAGCCGCTGCCACTTCATCGCTGGCCTGCCATGGCGGCCAATTATTGGTCTTCGACCCAGCATCGCTTTTGGACGTTTTCGAAGCCCCAACTTGCTGCGATTCGGCGGTCTTTGGAAGATGAGAACAAGGAGCTTGTGCAAAAATTTCTCTTGCCGGACCGGCGTCTTTTGAGCGTCTACTTTTCATCGCGTACGTGGCCCTCCCCTGTTCCAGCTCGAGGCTGCCTGCTGACAAGATCAGAATTGAATAAGCTTGTGCGACGGCTAAAGTTGAGCCAGCAGGCAGTGGCAACTGCCCAAGTGTACATTCGGCGTGTGTACACCAAGGTCGAGATACGGAAAACCAACCCCAATCTCGTCCTCGTGACGGCGTTGTACCTGGCCTGCAAAATGGAGGAAAGCCCACAACACATCCGGATGATCCTGGGCGAGGCCAAACAAGCCTGGCAAGGTATGTTTCTTGTGCCTTTTCTCGCCCGCTGTAACTGACCCATGTTCCATAGACGTCATTCTTCCAGACACGTCCAAACTCGGCGAGTGCGAATTCCACATCATTTCAGAACTGAACTCGCAGCTCATCATTCACCACCCTTACCGCAGTCTCGTCGACCTGCAGGCAAGCTGGAAGCTGACGCACGAGGAGAACTCGGTTGCGGAGTACCTCATCAACGACCACTACCTGACAGACATGCCGCTGCTTCATCCGCCGCATATCATTGCCATAACGGCCATGGTGCTCGCAGTCACGATCGGCCCGCCCCAGGCTCAGGCCGGTATCAACATGCTCTCGGCTGCAAACATGCAGACGACCATGGCTAACTTGGCCAACGCGGGCGGAGCCGCTGGCGGAGGAGCCGCAGCCGCAGGTGGCGCAGGTGGCGGTGGCTCGCCGGCTAGGATCCAGCATTTTATGAATTGGCTTGCTGAGACCACAATTGACATTGATGCCGTGGCGGACTGCACGCAAGAATACATCTCGCTGTACGAAGTGTGGGAAACGTACAACGAAAAGCTGTGCAAAGACCAAATCAACCGATTCATCAAGGCTAGGGGTCTTGAAAAGTAGGCGGGAAAGCGGCCCGTCCGCATGTCTTTTTGGATCAAGTCCAATCTTATCATGTTGAGAGGTTTGGGATTCTGGGAGTGACTGCGAGCACATCGCGATTGACATCATGTCATCTTTGGCACATGGCACTTGGCATATGTCTGCAGCATAGGCAGAGCTTGCCTTTATGCAGCAATCACAGGGCTACAATGTGCCCTCATTTTCACCGTATTCTTTTTTTTACACCGCAGTCTTTTCATTCGCCGGAAAGCGGTCGGCCTCGAGGGTGTGCTCTCACTAGGCTCTGCACGATCCACTCAAAGACTTTTCGTGCGCTTCGATTCTCAGCATCTCGACACAGCAGTAGCGCTTAGCCACACACCTAACGTTCTATGCCAATCCCATCAAGTTCAACGTCGCTCACAACTCGTCAAAAGTGGCATGTCGATCGGAGCTGGAAGATGCACGAAGCAGTAGATCAAGCGATCTAATTTAAACAACAAGGCTAATGAAGCCAGGGCCGACTTGTCACCTCTGCAACATCAAAGTGCAAAGACAGCATCGCTCACTCGGCACCTACTTGCCCTGAGTGGCACGTCTCCAATCCGCTCTATGGGTAGAGTATCGTTTGAATCGGTCTGCTTTAGCCCAGGAAGGAAAGAAGCGGGCAAGAGCAAGTTGTGTCTAAAAAGGAAAAGAAAAAAAAAAGGAACATAAAAAACATTAAAAC
>JAIFKG010001264.1:0-36421 GCA_020351975.1 Phyllosticta ampelicida | reverse complement strand
CCCCCCCCCCCATGTGGTAAAAGAGTGCACACGTTTTGAAAGGGCACGATACACATGGTTGACTGCGTACTGCATAGGCTATATTCATGGCTTTATCAAAAGCAAAAGGCCGAAGGATTGTCAAACACATGACAGCCGCCATGAATACTGGCGCGCCTGCCATTGAATGCCCCGTGGAATGTCTAACCGTGTATGCGGCTAATCCTGAAAAAAAGGCCGTCCGCGTGCCAGAATGATTGCAGGCAGTGGATGCCCGGGAACACGAAGCCTAAAAGCGGAAAACGTCGACACTTGACATCATCGCCAGAATCTCTACTGGGTGAACCGGTGGATTCTGCAGTCACCATCGTATAATGCCCCCTTTTTTTTCGTACTGACAGGAGAAAATTGATTCAGTTTTTTTTTTTGGCTCGCGCAACGCTCAGAGTTCGACGGAGCCATAAACCTTGACAGTCTCCACACGCGCTACGTTTGAAGTTGTCGAGCAACCCGGCCAGACCCAACGGGGACTACGAACAACGGATGATGGCCAAGCGTCCGCCCCCTTTCCTCGACTCCTAGCCGATCTGGAAAACTTTCAAGCCACAACTTCATCCTTGGGCCGCCATCCCAGCAGCATCCCTTGACTCTTCGTCGCTCTTTTCAGTCAGGAGCCAGGCAGGTAGGCAAGCAGGCAAGCCAGCCCGCCCAACGCAGCCCAGCCCAGCCAGTCCTGTCGCCGTGTCGCCCGTCGCACCGACGACAGCGCCTCGTCTCGCACTGACGCCATCATCCCAGCGTCGCAACCGCGGGACGGCGGACCGCGCAGCTCAACATAAGCTTCCCTGGCCACGACGTTCGCAGAAGATTTGGCTGGCGTCGGCGTCGTCGAATCACGGCCAGCGTTTGCCAACTTCGCACGTAGAGCCCTGCATGAGGCTATCCAGGCGTACCGCTCTTGGGCTGCGCAGGTCCCCCCTCTGCTGGATTGTGAGGTCTGAGGGCAACTCTGTGCCATTGTGGCATCCTCGCTCCTGTGCTCCCCCTGGCCAACCTTGGTCCCAAGCGCTAAGTGACCGGCACCCTCCCCATATCAACGACACCCCTTTTGTGAAGGGGATTCGGGTTTTGGCCAACGGTCGGGGTCTGCTACGTTCGATCTTGTGAAGTTGGCGAATGAGATGAGTGTTTGATGTTCTGTGCTTGGAATTGCTCGGCAAGTTCATCAAGGGGGTTTCTTCCCTCGTCGCCAGGGCATTGCCATGATTTTCTGCTCAGCGGACATCACGCCGTCATGCCGGGGAATCTTAGACATATTCAATGTGCCTTAGGCAACTGTTACGCAGCTGACATGAACCACGATTGTGTTCCAAAACCTAGAGAGGGCATAGACCAAAGCAATGTCCACCAGCATGTCATCTTCCTACGCCGCCCTTGACGATTCTCATAAGGACGTCTCCAGTCACCATCTACGATCATCGAATGCGTCGGTCAAAAGACAATCGCGCATAGCAAAGACAAACAAAAAGCCAAAACGCGAGGTTTAGACTTCATTCTCATTCCGGCGACAAACAAACACTAAACACCCTCAGCCACCTGCAAGCAAGACTTATTGTGCCTAAGGCCACTCAAGAAGCAACCATCATTCCCGACCAGCAACTCCAGCCACTTCGCCATAGTCCCAAGCACCGCTAGCAGCCATATCCAAGACAGTATTCCACAATGCGACGTGCAAACTTGTAGGGCGCAGCCAATCAAACAGCCTGCTTCCTCCACATCCATAACCCACTTCTCCGATTATAGCAACCACGTCCGCAACTTCCAACGTCGCCGCGCGATAAACGGACGATGTTCGACCAGGCCCCCATGCCCCTGAGTGGCACGTGGGCTCTACTACCGATTGCAGCCGGCGAATTGGGGAGGGTTAGCGATGCTGCTGGTGTTGGAGTGCAAAGAAGAAGCACGCTGACTGGTTTGGAGTTGATGGAGTGGTTGTGGCTGTGCGCGTGGACTGTGCTTGGAAGGCTGTCCGGCTGGGATGGGCTGCCTGAGGCTCGTTCGTACTCCATGCCGTCTCAAACCATTTTCTTGGCGGCTTCTTACATCCTCCTTCCATTCCCTCTTCTGCGACTATTCTTTTCCTCTCGTCCATCCTCTACGAACGGACAGAAACTCTTTCTCCAGCTCATCTACATAACCAAAGCGGCTCAGCCGCACTAACGCGCTAATGAATAATACATCATTTACATGTATCCAGGCAAGGGTATTATAGCCGCGTCCGGGAACAGGGTTTAGCCATCGGCGGCCAACGTCCGAATCTCTCTATACCTCATGCAGCTCTCTGCAGCCTACAGAAAAGACAACTTCGAACGCAGTCGGGCCGGCGGAGTCGCCCCCGAGACAGCACTGATCCTTTTAGTCTGACACGCGCTTGCATGATGGACATGGTTGATCTTTTGAAGCATGCAATGCCGAGGTTTCCCGCACTTTGGCATACTAGCGCTTTTCATGGCGGGAATGGGTGGCAGGGCGGCAGTGGTGTGATGGAAGGGGAGATGCGCCTCGATGGAGACCCACCAAATACCTTGAGAGGCATGCGTTTCGTCGAGGCCCATTCATCGAAGAGAAAAAAGTACCAAGACAAGGAACGATCGCGCGGCAGGAACTTAGCAATAGGATTAAAACCACCACCATGTCCTCCTTCTCTGTTTCACCAAAACAGGAAGCCTTTAATCACCAATCAGGCAAGCAGTGGTTACACGCGCGTATCTGCTAGCCTCTCAACTGCGTGTGCAACTAGTAGCAAGTTCGCCCTTTGTTCCCCTCGACTTGGCAACTTCGAACATCGTCAGGTATGCGGGCCGAAACCAATCGTCCGCGGACAATGCGAGCAATGTAGTCTAAGGAAGGCGGAAGCGAGCGAGCTGTGATTCTAGAGTATCTACTTGCGCCCAGTGCGTGACTGCTTTGGTCAGTGTTGGTGCCACGCCTGTCTTTCCTCTTCTAGTCAGTTTGGCATTGTCGCTTTGGGTGGTTTTGACAGCTCGTTGTGAGAAGCAATTCGGATATTAAGGTGAGTGCACACCATCTGAACCGTAAGAGACTCGGTCTACATGCTGGAATTCTTTCGCATTCTCTTCCTACAGAGAAGAGTGTAGACTTAAAGCATTGGGAATGCGAAACGATGACTCTGGGTTGGCCTCCTGATTTACCGACGACCATCTATAACGCCTGCCATGTATAGACAGCGCTGTGAACTTACCCAACATATGACACTTGCATCCCTCTGTCCTTCTTTTCGTCTCAATACATAACACCGACAGGCTTCTCCCATCTTCTCCCCAACACACCCACTTCCTTCTGATTCTCTGGCACCAACGTCCCTACGTGGTGCTCTAAAAAGTTTGATGCCTTGACTGGCGGGTATCTTTCATCTGAGGCTGCCCACTTGTGAGATCTGGTCGATCGGATGGAATTTTGGATGCTTTCACTGCTGCATCGGTCGGCCGCAGTCACCTGGAAGAACCCCTAGATACCCGAGTTGGTGCGGATGAGCGTTGCACGCTCCAGGATGACTTTCAATTCCCATCCCCAAACATACACTCCACACAATATAAACACAGGGACAAAGTTCTCAGGCCTCACACCCTTCCACATCATCGCTCCAATAATCCGGAAACCCCCCACTCGCACCGACACCAACGCCACAACCGCCACGCACCAAACATGCTCCAGCATATCGACAACATTGAACGTCTACGCGAAAGTCAAAAAATGCCGCCACCAAGGCGTCTTCCGCATCCGGACAGGTAACCCACAAGGAACATTTGGCCGACCACAACCGCTCCTCCTCGTGTCCATGGACATTTTGCGGAAGCGGGCCCCCATATCCCAGGAGAAGCCGATCTGCGCAAGACGAGGGTAGGGAGATGGAAGCGCAGATGTCTGGGAGATAGAGGGAGAGCACGACAGGAAAGAGAACAGGGGGTCCGATTGCGAGAGGGAGAGAGGACGGGAGCCGACACACCGGTCATCAAGGACTGCGCAGCTCAGGAGAGCAACGACGCTGGCAGCAAGACCCCTCCTCTCCAGTCAGCCAATCAAGTAGCCCGAGTCCAAACGGAGCAAGAGGCAAATTCCGCAGGCAGGAAGAAGTGGCAGGCGTAAGTCGAGGCTGACAGGACGCCTCGTCCGTCCCGTGGCCCCTCGCTCCTCCCCATCCATCCCAATCCACTAGCGCGCCACATGACCCGAGGAACTACAGACGTGGAACTCGGATCCCAATCTCAAACCGACTTGCACTGAGCGAACCTTGGTCCAGACAAACGTCCCGAACACCCCAAATCATGCTCATTGGTGCGTCGCCGCAACTTCGGACATCGCGAGTGAATCAGGCAGCGATGGAAAAGGTGGCTCGGAGGCGCATTTACGCATGCGATGGGCATAGAGTTTTAGCGGTTCGTGGGGATTAGGTGGGAGGGACGAAGGTGGCGCGCTAGAAGTTAGGTGCTTTCAGCTGTACTAGACTGATGCGGGAGAAAAAGAGGGAGGCAGGGCGCGCTGAGGAGAAGGAGCTGACTGCATGGCACCTTTGAGTTTCATGAAACATGATCATTATGGAAAAAACATCTTTCGCCTGTCTTGACTTACCACGTCTCCATTGACAGGAACAAGGAAACCGGGGTATCTCTAGGGTATATGAAGTGTATCAACAAGGAGGCGTCGAAACTGGGGGTATCGGAAAGCAAAACAAGCCAAACCCATCAACCAAAACCGAACCAGTCTTGCTCTCAGCGTTTTTCCAAACGCCATTATATCCAGTCCAGCCGCAAGAATCAACAAATAAAAGATAAGAAAAGGACGTGCTGACATACTGTGTATGTACAAACGTATGAGAAAGAGTAAATGGGAAGAGGAGAAGGAGAAAGGTGAAGGAGTACTCAGCCCCTTCCTGCTCCACCTTCCTCTACACCGTCACGCTAGAGATTGTAGTGTGGATCGTTGGTTGAAGATGAGCAGAACCAACAGTCCCGAAACACCTCAAGGGCATGAGGAAGTTGTGGTAGGGATAGATGGTGGGAGGGACAGTGGAGTGGAGAGGCTCCAGATATCGTTCACCACCAAGGGCGGGCCATTCAGCCAGCCAAGGTAGCGATTCTGCATATCGAATCCAGACCAAGAACCGTGGCTGGAAGGGGAAAGACAGTAGACCGCCGAAGTCTGCCTGGAATTGGTTGGCATGTCTGCCAAAGCTGGCTGGGAGGCTCAAGGATTGGACTCCGAAGGCTGCAATATAATCCGAGGGCCGTAGATGATGTCCACGTCGAGCCGATGGGCATGGACTGATGGACGGTCGGATCAAGCGCGGGGATTGGGTGAAGGACTCCGAATTTTCTGGTTATAGATCAGGGTCGTCCGGTTCGACTACAACCAGGAAGACTAGTGGCAGCAGAAACGGATGGCCGCGTGGTATGTCCCGCCGTTAGGGTCGTTTCCCAACGCACGCACACACACAGGGACGGCATGTCTGTAGAAAGGCCCTTAGAAATCTTTCTTGGTGTTGATAACGCGGGCACGGTTCTTCTGAAAGTTTTCGCGAGCTCCACCAGTCGGCTTGGGGCGCCGTCGAATCTGAGCGAGGTTGCCTTTGTTGTCGCGGCCTAGTTCCTCACCCATGAACTGCGGAAGTTTTGAATTGTTGTGACACCTTTCCGCTTCCGTGAGTGCCAACTCGGCTCCCTGAATGGCTTGCCTTTCCTTCATTAACAGTAGTTTTGCCGGCTCGGCTCTTGTCGGGCTCGAGCGATCCCTGTCCGTGCGGTCGTTGGGGCGATGGCGGCGTTCCAATTCGCGAAGCCGTTCGGAATATTCTTCGGCTTGCGAAAACGCGGAGGTCGAAGAGCGAGGGATATGGGCATCGTCTGGTGACATTCGTGTGGTTGTGTAGGTGTAAGAAGGTCCGACACGTTCTGGCGACGATGACCTCTTGAAGTCCTCTGTTCTTTGCTGGCCCTTCTTGATACTATCCTGGTACTCGCTTGAGCTCCATGTCGGCGGGGATTGGTCTTTTATAGATTGCCGGCGTGCTTCTTCACGCGCCCGTTCACGCTTCGCCATGAACTTGGCATAACTGTCGCTCTCTTCTCTTTCTAGACTTTCTTTCTCGAGCCTTTCGCGAGCTTTCCTTTCTCGCTCTTCGGCACGCCAGTCTCCACGGGGAGCTTCGTACTTCCAGTAGTAGTCATCTTTGGCATTCTCCTCTCTCTCTTCTTTCTCTCGCCTGCGTTCTTCCCCAAGGAATTTATCTATGTCAGCTCGACGAACATCCTTGGCGTCCTTGGCTTCTCTCTCCCGAGCGTACAGATTGTCTTCCGGAGAGGGATCAAAGCTATTGTTGAGCACGAGAGTGGGCAGGTTTGTGGCCGGAAAGGAAGTGTCAATTGGAGGCGGCCGACTGTTTTTGCGTCTGGATCCATCGGAATCCGAGCCAGGGTCGGCTGCCGATGTTGCTGTACGGTTTGGTGGACCCTTTGGTGGATCCTGGGGAGGGTCCATGACCATAGCTGCTAGCTGCGACTCCAGGGTTGTGGTTGTTCTTGATCCATGGCGAAGACGCTCCCTGTGGTGACCAGATTGAGTTTTCCCCTTCATCGGGAGAAGTTCTTGGACAAATCCAGGCGACCGAATGACAGTAGCAAAAGCAGTCTCGTTTCTTGGAGTCGGGGGACCAAAATCAGTGACAGTCGTTGGTGTTGAGGCACCAGATAGGATGGAGGGAGCGTGGCTTGACAGTGCGGGACGGCGACCGTACTCCTCATAGGCCCTAAGAGGGCAATTTCGTCCAGCATGAGGATGATTGCATTTTGACAAGACTCTGTCGCCGTGGGTTGTCTGCCGTATGGTACACATGGCTGATCTCACCGATCGATATCAGCTCCTGCAATACCCTCGGCAACGGTAGTAGTATCCTGAGAAGTCGGTAGATAGGCGAGAAGTTCAAGGTACAGCAAAGGAAAAGCCACACTCGACTTGGGAATAACGTGGCCTGTGGTACCAGAAGCGATGGAAAGATGGGTAAAATGCGGTTGTAAAAAGCGGCGAGGGCTCAATGCAGTATATGCCTGTCATGATTTAGAATGCAATCATGAAGTAACAGCGCGTGGCCCAAGAAGGAAAGGTATGGCACAGTGAGGATTGGCAGATGACTGGCAAGAAACTAAGACATAGGCCTACCTGTGGTTGATACTTGTAGCAGAAGGACAGCAAGACGATTGCTAGACAGTATGTCGAAGGGGTTTTGGAAGCCGTTGTTGGAAGCCTGGTTGGTCTCGAGTCGGTTGGGTCCAGAGAAAGGTGGTGCGCACTGAGAGGTGGAGTGGGTTTGGGTTGGGAGTGGACCCTGAAGGGGGAGGCACGGGTTTTGAGAGCAACAGTCGAAGAGACAGGTGGGCGTTGATGCCTGGCGGGTAGTGGGAGGCCTGCACTGTAGTCGCGATGGCATTCCACAAAAAGCAATGCCGCTCGTCTCCGTCTGTCGCGTCTGCTGCGTCTGCTAGGATTGGCGCCTCGTTGCCTCGTTGCCTCGAAGCCCTCAGCAAGTCGGTAGCTAAGCCCCCAGTAAGCAGCGCCCATTGAGTTGAGCCTTGTCCACCAGCGCCCGCTCCTCACAGCTCGCCCGGCTGTACTGCTGCAGCGGAGTGAAGGCGTCGTGACAACATCAGGGCGACCGTCGCAGTGATGTGCGGCGTTGGACGAGTCTGCTATCGTCGCTGTCGTTGCTGTTGTCGTGTACATGACGCGCCCAGAACCCGGTTCAGCGAGAAACTGGAACGTCCAACAAGAGCATGGGAACACACTCGTGACAAGCGGATCAGTCAGTAGACGGGCCGGCCCAGCTGGCGGGGGTCGTCAGGTGTGGTCGAGTTGGAGGGCGAGTGGCTGGTTGGATTTGGGCCGACTGACCGCGTAGCGTGATGGTCGTGATGGACAAATGACGAGGGGACCGCGAATCCACCGCCGCCTTTCCTGGCTTCCTCTCCCACACCCGACAACCTGCAACCAACCCTCACCGACGAATCTGTCCGCCATCAAGTCCAACGCCTCCAAGATTTACCCCTGTCTCCCTCCAATTCCGCCTCGTCGCCGCCTCCATATCCTCATCGTTGGACCCGTTGCTGACGCTGCATCATTATTATGCAGTGCAAAGCATGAAAATCTATCCACTCCCCACCATGCGTCCATTTTGACATTGCCAGGTGGCGACGACGATACTCGCGGCTCGCGGAATCTTGTCCACTCCATTCAGCTGTCCGACCAGCCACCGTTGCTGAGAGATACATGCAACGCCCATGCCCGGCCGGAAAGGGATTAACATGGATGATGACATTATATTTCCTCCAACTTGCGCGTCCCCGAAATCTCATTTTAGAAAATTTCTTTCTGATCTCTGTTTCTGATTGGCCTTCGTCTCACTAAGTTCAAACCTCTCCGAGAAGGGCGCAAAGAAGGCGGTGCTGCCCTGTCCCTTAGCATCATTGCAGCCACATACGACTTCTAAAACGCCTGCAAAATTGGCCCCCAACGAAAAGCCCGTCATCCGCCCTTTCCGCTCCGGGAACCCGTTCTCATTCATTCCATGCCATTCTCTGCCCCGGATTGGCGGAAACTCAGTCCTTCAAGACTGGCGACGGGACAGGTTGGTTGTTGACCAACGAGACCGCGCCGCAACGCTCCTCCGATTGGGCTGCGACCGAAGGAGACTTGCGAACGACTACACGCGGGGATTGCTGTGCGCTCGAGACGTGACGGCTAGCAGTGTTTCGAGAATTAATAGCGACGAATGAGCAGGAGTACGGAGAGCCAATGCACGAGATTCTCACGCCATGCCACGGCGTTCCTGTCCACAGAGTGCCGCAACTACACCTGGCGTTGGCAAGTCTGCCAACTATTTCCGTCACAACAGAAGCCCACATCGAGGCTAGCAGTCGATTGTGCCCTGCCTTGGTCCTACATTTGCAAGCAACTGAAGCAAGATCAGAGGAGGCGATTGCTCACACGATCACCAGGATGCGCGCCAGAGGCTCTCCCCTTCTTGGGCAAGTACGCAGCTCTGCTCGCTCTGCTGTCGCTCCACCTGCAAGAAGTCATCCTTGCGCAACCAGCTGGGCTGGGATCCAGATGATGTAGTAGCAAGGCTGGCGAGCTTCCCGGCTCGCTCGCTCTGAAGCGAAATCGCGCGATCGACTAATGCGTCCTGCCTTTCATCCTCTCCACATATAGCCGTCAATGTTTATTTGCTGACGCATCTCACCCTCCGTGCTCGTGGCCCCCGGATTAGGTGGCAATGAGCGACGAAGTCCCAGTGGATCGGCCAAGGAAGAGCCAGCATAGACTATGCCCTGCGTCGAGGTCGGTGGGCTGGATTGCGCATGCGGGCTGCATTTGTAATGAGCAAAGCCGCAAGAAGGCTTGCTGGGCAAGGTTCGTCTGTCGGCTTTGAAGGCTTTGACATTGATGAGCATGGCTTATCATTGTCCCAGCCACAGCGCCACAATGCCACAACGATGCCACATCCCCATATGTGTAACTTGAGGTGGGGGCTTTTTTGAGGCGCAAGCCTGACAGGTCGGGAGGCAGATCGAGGCTTGGTCCCGTTAGTCAATACTATAATCGAAGTCTTTACTTTCTTGGACTACACCGGCGTTTGGGGGTCGAAGGGGCAAGCAGCCACAGGAAAGTCGGTGGACGTTGTGGTCGAGACGGCATGGGTTGTTGGCGTTCAGCTGCTCCCTCAGCTGTGGTATATATACTCAGCCAGCCTCCGCATCGCGAAGTGCCATCTTTTGCTGTTGATCTTACCCACCAGCACAGGAAATCATGATTATTTCGTGCGAGCGGGCGCCCACTTTTGTTTTGGCTCGCCGATCAGTATCGACCTTTCGACGGCCAATGATGAGGTTGGCCTGCTTGTACAGTTGAGAGCAATCTCTTGGCATACCCTAGCTGCCGTCTTGGTGCAAAAACGTTTTCATGTTGCTTAGATGCGGACAGTAGAGACACGATGAGGCATCGGTCGTGGCCTTCAATTGTTGATTCTCCAGCCGTGAAGCTGGTAGTAACAAAGAGAAGTACGATCACAGTGGTGGTGACACTGCCACAAAGACGCAAGTGGCTGATCAGCGGGGGCACTACAGAGTAGACGCGCGCTTCACAACTTTACGACCACTCTGCCCGCCACCGTTTGTCAGCAGTAATGATACCTTCTCACGTTGGTGTTTTTGACGCTTTGTGTGACCCCCATATCGCGTAGCCACTACGCGTGAAGCCTTGGTTGCAAAACACCTAAAATCATTACTGGCGATCTTTGCCACTGCGAAACACTGCCAGGAATCAGCAGCCGTTACGCGGTAAAACAAGCAAGCGGTGGCGGGCATAGTGGTCGTGAATGGGACGTAGACCAGAGAGAGAGAGAGGGAGATACATTTGGGATGTAGACCAAGGCAGGACCCTTGCAAACGTCGAACCATAGCTGCTTACACAGGACATTAGGCAAAATGAACAAACATTAAGGGCGCAATCTCAAAGCTTAGAGTAACTAACGACAGAACAAGCCCGTCGCATTCGTTTTGTTTCGTCGGCACAACGGCCAATGTAATGTTGTTCCCTGCATCATCAGTCTCCATGCAGGCGGTCCAGCTGCAGCTGGCCGAGTCAGTCTTCGTCGACGTGGCGTCAGCGGACCGTTTCTCCCAACCTACTGGTACTCCGTAGCAATACTGTGATACGGCAAGACTGTCGACCTGATGCCGTGCGCGCCTTGGCAGCCGCCCACGTTGATGAATTGCGCGTATTGGCACTGGTCAAGCAGCGACGACAAGCCAGCAAGAAAGCATCGTTTCGGCGAACCATTGGCCAGGTGTTGTTGATCGAGTCAGGGTTGTGGTTGAGGTGCACAAAGCAAACCTACGTGCACTGACGGTGACGGGGGTCGCTCCCTCCTCATTTCAGGCCATTATGCGGAGATATTATATGCCTCCAAACCCCATCTCCCTCTTCCCACAACATTCTTTCGCTCTCCTACGCTCCTCGCCCTAGATACCCCGGTGACCTACTCACGCCGAAGCCCTCTCCGACACCTACTCGTGCGCCGCCCAACTTGTTTCCCACTGCTTCAGGCTTAATTGCTCGACGCCGGGACACTTCCCCAGACTCCAAACCTCCGCCTGAGCTCCTACTTGCACGTGGAAGTGTCAGCTCAGAACACTATGACGGAGCCACTCGCCGAAAAGAACCCCAATGAATCCGCCGAGACGGCCGTCGAGCACAACCACGGCGGTACCAAGCGGCGCCATCCGAAAAACGGGACGCTCCCTATCTTCAACCACAACGGCCACAGAGTAACCACCGGCATCCACCCGGACGGCGAGAGTGGCAGGAAAGGCATACATCCCATCGAGTTTTTTCAAATATGCTTTAGGAGCTCGGCGCCATGGTCCAAATACGTCAACTTTCTCTGGCCATTTGTGCCAGCCGCCATAATCATCGTAAGCTAGACCACGACAGACATACAAATAAGATGCTAATCCTCTTCACAGCACTTCGCCGCTCCCGAGGCACACCTGTGGATTTTCATCCTCAACTACATTGCTATGGTGCCGGCGGCCAACTTGATCGGATTCGGAGGCGAAGAGCTGGCACGCAAGCTGCCCAAGGTGTTTGGCGTGCTGATTGAAACGACACTGGGCTCTGTCGTAGAAATAGTGCTCTTCATGGTTCTCATCACGCGGAAGGAAAGCGCTAACTTCGACCCTATCCAAATCATCCAAGCGGCCATCCTGGGTTCTATCCTCGCCAACCTGCTTCTTTGCATGGGCATGTGCTTCTTCGTCGGCGGACTCAAGCGCGAACAGCAAACCTTCCACAACGCCATCAGCGAGACGGGCAACGGACTAATCCTCGTCGCGGGCATGGCGCTCGTGCTGCCGGCTGCCTTCATCGCCTCCCTCCGCAACTCGCCCGACTACGTCAACCAAGACTTTAGCAAAGAATCGCTCAAGATTTCGCGCGCCACGGCCATCATCCTGCTCATCGCCTACATCGTCTACGTGTGGTACCAGATGCGGTCGCACCACGGCCTCTACGACGAGGTGCTCGAGGCCGACGAGCTTCGCGACGCCGACCGCCACCATGACCTGGCCAAGCCCAAGCTGACGCTTACGGAGTGCCTCGTCGCGCTGGCCATCGCCCTCACATGCGTCTCGCTCATCGCCGTCTTCCTGGTCGAAGAAATTCACTACATTGTGCACGAGCGTCACGTCAAGGACGCCTTCGTCGGCCTCATATTGGTACCTGTCGTCGAAAAAGCAGCCGAGCATCTGACCGCCGTCGACGAAGCCTACGACAACCAGATGAACTTTGCGCTCGCGCACGTGCTGGGCGCGTGCGTGCAGACCGCGCTGCTCAATACGCCGCTCGTCGTGTTTGTCGGCTGGGGCCTCGGTAAGAATATGAGCCTCGACTTTGAAATCTTCCACGCTGTTATTATCATCCTGGCGATTTTGGTTGTTGGCAACTTCCTCCGCGATCAGAAGAGCGACTACCTCGAGGGCTTCCTGTGTGTCGTTGTTTACATCATCATTGCCATTTGTAGCTTCTACTACCCGGATCCGAAAGAGAGTGAGAGCGAGAGCGAGACGGTGGCTGAGAGACTGGCGCGGCTGTAATTGTTGTTGTCTTCGTCATGGGGCCATCCGTGGTGGGTTGCCAGAGTCGAGCGTGCGGCTACCTCCCTGGGAATCAAAAACCCTAACCCGTCAATGGGACTTCTGCCGATTTCCACTTTCCCCCCTGTACTGTACACACCCTATCCTCTTACCCTTTTCCACCTCACCCGTCGCCCATTCGCCGCGTATCCCATTGATGGATAAGTCGGTGGGCAATTCACCACAGGACGGAGAAACTTTTGCAGGATGAAAGAGTCTTTCAGAGAGCACACGATAGCGAGCAAGGCGTTGTTCCGATCAGATCACGGATTAGATACAAACGGGCGTTCATCGGGGGTTTGATCATTTATTCAAAGACTCGGGTCATTTTGGGCGGGCGGATGAGCCATCCCTGGAAGGCGGTTCAGGAGAAAGATCCCTGGACCTAACTTGTGCCAATTGCCAGCCGTTGTACTGCGTACGCTTCATCTTTCCAATCTTCCAGAGACCTTGTCGGTGTGACGGTGCTTGCTGTACTACCGCTGTATCGATTACATGTAGCTGATGTCTTTCCTACTTCTCCGCCAAAAATCATGGATGTCCGCCTCCTCTACTTTGTCCGCGTCAATGCTGCACTCCAAGTCTAGTTATGAATGTCATCTCACATCCGTGTTTCCTCTCCCCCATGTCCGACCCAAACCCCCTACACCTCCTCGTCATCGCCCGCAACCGCCTCGTAGCCTCCACCGCCTCTCTCGCTCCTCCTCATTGTCATGCGCGGTGGAACATCATAAACCCTCGTCCAATTCACACGCTCCCGTCCGAGCACCGCGTCACCATTCTCGCGATTACGCCACAGCGGCACGCCATCGCACCAAAAGTCTTTGCAGTTGGTCAGGCAGCCGCGCGTGTACGGGTTCTCGCGGCGCTGCGCCAGCACCTGAGGGGCATTGGAGCCGTGCAGCGCGGTCGCGATGAACGTGTCGAGCCCGAGCAGCCGCGTCCATTGCGCAACGCAGCCGATGTGGTTGTGGCCGTTCCCGCGGCGCTGGGGGTGCTGCGGTCGGCCGGGCTGTCCTGCGGCGCCGTTGGGTGTGGGGCCGTTGGGGGCAACGCCGCCAGTAGAGGGGTCGGCGGGCGTGATTTGGTCGAGCTGCGCTGCTTCTGGGGATGTCGAGCCCGTTGTGACAAAAGAGGTGAGTGGGTCGGGGGTCGGCGCGCCAAAGTGGTTGTGGGAGCGCATGGCCTCGAACGTCGTTTGCGCGCGCGCGATCTGGAGCAGTTGGACTACGACGAGCATCGAGACCCAGACGAGTTGGAGAGATGTCCAAATGGTGAGAATAATGGTGAAGGGATCCTTGTGGAGAGTCTCGCAGAGAGAAGGCGCGAGGAATGTGCACTGCAACGACTCGGAGTTGGAGACGGGCGGGAGGATGGACAAGTAGGACAAGATGAGGCGGTCAAAGAGGATAATACCGACCTCCATGAAGAGGATGTAGAGGACAAAGTGGCGGTGGTTGTTGTTGGCGACGCAGTTGTCTACCCAGGGGCAGTGGTGGTCTTGCTTTGCAAGGCATCGGTTGCACCTCTTGCAGTGTTTGCTTCGGAGCGGACGCCGCACCATGCAATGGATGCAAAAGTTTTGCTCGTCAAACTTGCGGTTAGTGATGAGCTCGTCGATGATGGCCTTTTGCTGTGCTCGGGAGGAGGATTTGGGGATATAGCCCGGATCCGCAAACATGGTGAGCAAATAAAAGTATGCTGTCGCTGCGAAAAAGCATAGAAAGAAAATGTTTGTGAAGGGGTTAGTGGTGAAGGTCCCTGGAAGCTAAAGTCAATCAGGGCACTTGGGTATGTACTTGGAGACCTCACATGGAAGGATATGGGTCATGTATCGAACTCCAACCCAAAAAAGCGTGCCAGCAAAAACACCCGAGAGATACGGCTAAAAGTTCAGATCCATCAGCATGTGTTTCGCCTTCAATTTAAATTTGCGACCCACAGTCTTGTGTATATGCTTCATGTTGCTCGGAGCCCACCGCAGCAACTGCTGCGCGGACCACTGAAGGACATACAAAGTGCCCAATGTCAACGGAATAGCCATGTAAATGACGGTATGGCTTAGGATGTAAAGACCGACGATGATCATAAGGAACGGCCACACGAAGAAGAACTTGTTGAAAAAAGATCTCCGGTCCTTGATGACGCTTTGCAACGGGAAATATTTGGTGCTGCCGTCCGGATTGTATCCTGAATCAGAGAGCGCCTTGTGCCATTGCCGCACAGAGTTCATGTCTTGCGCCGTGATCGCAGGTGTCTTGCCCTCGTTGTTTTCCGCAAAGCGATCCGAGCCGTATTCAATGAGCTTTTGTATACAGCCCAGACTGCCTTTAACCAGCGCCCAGTGCAGCGCGGTAAACCCCTGGTCGTCCCGCGCATACACATTTGCGCCCCATCGTACCAGAACCTCAACTACAGCTGGGAAGCCTTTGTATGCCGCCCACATGAGCGCGGTGTGGCCTTGAGCATCAGGGATATCGACGGGGATGTCTTGGTGTAGGAGTAGGACGAGTTGGAAAACATTTCCATCCAATGTGGCGCTGTGGAGAAGGTTGAAGCCTTGATCGTCGGTGAGGAGAGGGTCGGCACCACGCGAGAGGAGAAGCGCCACGATGTAATAGTTGCAGCGCTTTGCGGCCCAGAGCAATGGCGTTGCGACGGCATCACCGCCTCGCGCATTCACGTCGGCGCCACTGGCAATGAGAAAGTGGCATAGAGCATCGTGGTTGTTTATTGAAGCCCACTGCCGTCACATATATCAGCATCCATGGCCAGCAGCGAATTGTAAGCAAAGTAGGCTGTAGCATACATGCAAAGGTGTGATGCCCTGCTCGTCGCGGTAGGTTGCATCATACTTTCCGCTGTCGAATAACTTTTGGATTGCGCGAATCTCGCCGAGCCGAGCCAACTGCATTATGTCCTCCTCTACCGAGAGGCTAGGCTGTTGTACAGCCATGTCCTTGAGTTCGTGTTGGTCTCCGGCTGACGACGTGCGCGTGAGAGCGTCGCCTGGAGCGGGTGTCGACGACATTGCGGTTTGAGCGTATGCTGTGAGGAAAGGTTTCTTAGCAACGAGCGAAGAGTCGACTACAGCATCATCGGCGAAGCATGATTACTGGTTCCGGGATTGGGTGGGCGGTGGAAAGTGGGAGTCGTGGCGGCGACCAATGTGCGGATTATGTGCAGAGCAGCCCATGGCGAGGAGCGAGACGTGCGATGAGAGCGGAGCGCACCGCCACGGGCCCGCCACACTGCCTCTCCCGCGGTCAACTAGGGTTTCTGGGATATGGCTGCGCCTTGCTCTCTACAGCAGATCAAATCGTTACGCGTCGCGAGTCCAGTCTCATGCTTACTTTTGCTTACCGTACGCCCATACCGCCCTGGAAACTCTCATGGCAATGGAAAACTATCAAAATTGACGATGGCGAGCATGAATGCGGCCGAGGACGTTACGGTGGATTTCTGCTCAGCCATCACCCTCCTTGTTCCTGTTGTTTCCTATCGTGGGTGCCCATGGGCGAGTGAGGACCTTTGTCTGCTCGATCTCGCCTTGGTTTGGGGCACATCGCTGTCCTCTACCGAATGATCCGGATCTCAACCACTACACCTGCCATGAAGCAACCCCTGAAGCCTAGAACGAGGGTATAACAACACAGGATATGCAATCGTCATGTCATGACAGCCTCAAAGGTGTGCAAGTTTTCCGGACAAGACTTTTAATGCCCCAATCTACCGAACGCTGAAAGAAACGCCGTAGGAGATACAACCAGCAACCTAAGTAGACTTCTTCGCAAACTCGACGCGCAGGATAAGGTGACCGAAACCATCTGCGATGCTGTTAGCATTCCAAGATTAGTTGCTCCAGGCGTCCATGTCAACTTACAGCCGTCCACCTTCTCGCAAGCCGTCTTGGCGTCGTCTCTGTCGGCAAAGCTGACAAAGGCAAACCCCTTTGCGCGTCCAGTCTCGCGGTCCTTGGCAAGAAAAACTCTGGTGACATGACCGAATCTCGAGAAAATTTCGCGGAGGTCTTGCTCCTCGGTGATCTCGCTGACCTGTGTCCTCTATCAGCGTCTGCTCTACCCAGTATCCACTGCACAATGTACTTACGTTGGTGACACGCAAAGTTGCAAGGTCGTCCCTTTCATATTTGCCGCCCATCTTCTCACCGGCAGCCGCGGCACCGCCACGGCCGCGGAGGTGCGGCGGCACGTAGCTGGAAGAGCCTTGACCCAGACCGCCAGCTTCCGTCTCCTCAGCATCAGGTCCAACAGCGCTAGCCTCGCCCTCGGGCGCCATGGTATCTTTGAAGGGACACTTTGTGGTCCAATGGTCTCCACTGCAAATACGACACTTGATCTTGGCGTTCTTCAATTCAGCCTTCTTCTTCTCGTTCTCATTCTTCTCGTCGGCTGCTGAAGCCTTCCAGTTGGCCTGAGGGCGGAAGACAATGTTCTCGGCGACGCTGGTGGTGTCGGTCGAAGGTCCAGCAGGCTTGCTCTTGTCCGCACCGAATTTTGTCCATTGCTTGCGCTCGGCGACGCGGGGGTTCACAACCTGCTTGACAATCGTCTTTTTGATGCGCCTGGTTGTCTTAACCTTCTTGCCATCCTCGCGGAAGGACCAGGACACGATGGTTTCGGTGCCGTCTTTGTTCTTGGTGATCTGAGGCGCGGGGAGCGTGAGGTTGTCCTCGTCCTCCTCTTCGGCCCAGTCGGTGCGTCTGCGCGTCTCGTCAGCAAAGTATATGGAAGAACAGAAAAATACCCTACCCCGCGACTTTGGACATGGCGGCACTGGTTGTGAAGATAGAGCTGGTGGTTTGGAAATATTTCGTTGTGTGGGGTATGGCGGCGAACTTTCAACACCATCACTCGCCTCCGATCCGCGACGACAGCAGCCAGCGCCAAGACTGCTGACTACTCAGGCCACTTCCTTTTCCGGCACCACCACTACCACAATTCCCTTGATGCTCAGCACCACAGCACCTCTCAAAGCATCGCGACCGTGTGCGAATTTAATTAATACTGCGCCAACAAATTACAAACTCACGCGAGGCGCGGTGCACCGGAACGCCAGCTGCCTGTTCCGTCCCCGCTTACAGAGACAGATACATTTGTTCCCGCTTGTAAAGAGAGAGAGAGAGAGAGAGAGATGCATGGTTCCCGCTTGCAAGGCTGGGGCTGCATGCGCGATTCGTTTGTCACTGCTTATAGATTGAACAGCGATGGAAGCTAGAGACTTGAGGTTTTGTCTAAGTCGTACTGACAAAGCTCAACACCACTCGATTGGACGTAGTGCCGGAAGTGGTGTAAGCAAGCCAGTGCTCTCAGGCCCTAAGTGCTAGCGTGTAGGCCGGGCATCACAACGCCACCTATCAGCAACAGCTGCATCAGCTCTTCAGCCGCACCATGCATGTAATATCTACCTCCACCATGCAGAAACGATACCATACAAACAAACAAAAATCGCTCGGCTTCTCAGGATATCTTTCAAGCAACCAGGCGATCAATTCCTCTACCACGCGATCAATTTCTCTATCACCATGAGCAAATCAATCCTCATCACCGGTGCCACTGGCAAGCAGGGCGGAGCTACCATCAGGGCCCTCCTCCAATCCAACGCCAGCTTTAATATCATCGGCGCGACTCGAGACCCTTCCTCCGCGTCTGCCAAGCAGCTCCTTGGTCTCTCTAGCAACATCAAGGTCATTGAAGGTAACCTCGACAACCCAACCCAGCTCCTGGAAGATGCCGAACAGCTCGCCGGTCAGCCCATCTGGGGTGTTTATAGTGTCCAAGTCCCAATGGGCCCAGGCGATACCATCGACCCTGAAGAGAAGCAAGGAAAGGCTTTGGTTGACGCTGCCATCGCTGCAAAGGTCAAGCACTTTGTATACTCGTCTGTCGAGCGCGGCGCCGATGGCGCCAACAACTCGACCTCGGTCCCGCACTTTATCAGCAAGTTCAACATTGAAAAGCACCTGATTTCCGAGTCCAAGAAGAGCGGCATGACCTGGACTATCCTTCAACCTGTGGTCTTTGTGGACAACTTTGGGCCCGCTAGCTCCCCGTTCGCTGGTGTGTTCTCGACAATGTGGAGGTTGACGCTGGGCCTGGACAAGAAGTTGCAGCTCATCGCTACCTCGGACATTGGCCGAATAGCTTCCAAGGCTTTCATTGAGTCTGCGAAGTATGGAGGAAAGACCATTGGTTTGGCCGGCGATGAATTGAACTTGAAGGAGGTGCAGTCCATCTTTAAGAACTGGACTGGACAGGACTTGCCTGAGGCGCCCGAAGACATGGTCCTGGGCATCCTGAGTCGCAACAACGACCTTTCGAAGATGTGGAAGTGGTTTGGTGCAGATGGGAATTCTGCGGACATTTCAAAGATCAAGGAAGAGCTTGGTGAGGTCGTTGACTACAAGGCCTGGCTGGAGAAGGAAAGCGGTTACATGAAGGCTTAAACGCTGGAATCGGGCACTGCTGTCAGCGAAGTACAAGCGGCGAGGATTCCGATATTTATGGACGACATATAAATCGTTGGATCTTGGGCGACAATAAAAGCAGTCTACATTCTATCAGAACACCGACAAGTGGCTTGTTCAGAGAAACGTGATATGGAAGGTCAGTATATGGTTGAGAGCGGCAACTAATTTGGAACACGTCAAAGGGTCACCAGCCAATGATGTAAACGACATGGGCCAGGAGTAACCATGATAAGCCTCCAGGCCCGCATCTAACCACTACAAACAGTAAGGTCCAGCCGGGATTCCGCCTATCGCTCCATCGTCGGGCGGCTTAACATCATGTGCCCCGATCCGCCTCTGTTGTCGTGATTCCAACCTCTCATCACTATTTCTCTAAGGAGCCATCAAGATAGCCAGGTGACGACCTACGAATAGAGCCTGGAGCGAGTTCATCTAGCGAGTCAATTGTGCCGGCACCCCGCACTCGAATGCTTCCCGTGCGCCTTTCGACCCAACACCGCTCTTTTGATACTCATCAACAAACGCGGGACGGCTCGTCTTTGCTGGTATTAGCCGTCGAGGGACTGGCGTCAAACTTGGTACCGTCCTAGTATCCGAACCATCACTCGCGGTCAGAACCACAAGTAAAAAGAAAAGAAAAAAAAGCCCCTCCGTTACCACTAGTCAACAAGATGGTCAACCAACTACAAAATGGCCGCGGGAGCCTCGACGAGCGTACACCTCTTCTCCCGTGTGATGGCCAGCAAAATCCCACCATGGATTCGCATCACCAAAATGACCAGCCGAAGATGGAAATCGCCCACTTCGCGTCTGGTGACCCAGAGGACCCGCGAAACTGGCCACGCTGGAAGAAATGGCTCATGATAGGGCCAATTTTGTTGATTGATCTTTCGGTCAGTTGGGCTGCATCTGGCTACTCGCCTGCTAGCCACAATTTTGCCAAAGATATGGGCGTCTCTTCAGAGGTTGCGACCTTGGGTCTTAGTATCTATATCCTTGGATTGGCGTTTGGCCCGATGAGCTTGTAAGCAACCTTTTGCCCCTAAGATATGCAGGTGCTTCAACTGACATGTTTATTAGAGCTCCCCTTTCAGAGGTGAGTACTCGCAAGCTTGCCTGGAGTTTTCCAAAAGCTTACGAGTTTGTAGTACTTTGGTAGACGTCCCATCTACATTTACAGTTACGGCATTTTCCTCCTATTCCTCATGGCCACGGCCCTCGCTCCGAGCGTTGGTGTATTCCTCGTGTTCCGCATCTTCTCCGGCTACTTTGCCTCCGTGACAATCGGTACGTCCAGTCCTAGTCGATTGCGACTCAATTGAGCAATTCTGACTCTTTCTCACAGCCAACTTTGGCGGCACAATCGCCGACATCTACCACGCCCACGACACGGGCCCAGCCATGTCGCTTTTCCTCTGGGCCGCCACATGTGGCTCGCCGTCCGGCTTCTTCTTGCTTTCCTTCGTTGCGCAGACGCACGACTGGCGCACCGTCTTCTGGGCACTGCTAGGCATGAACGGCAGCCTCTGGGCCATCATGAGCATCTGCCTGCTCATCTGCGGCGAAACGCGCCACAGTATCATCCTTGCGCAGCGCGTGGAGCGCGAACATGCGCGCGGCAATACCTCCATCGTCCTCCCAGCTGATATGCAAAAGCGCGGGCCCCGTGAGCTCTTTGGCGTGGCGCTCACACGGCCCTTCCGCTTCCTAGCTACCGAAGCAATCATCGTTTTTGCTGCCGTGTACAACGGCTACCTATACGGGCTGAGCTTCCTGTTCAACACAGCGTTCGGTCTCGTGTTTGGCACCGGCCACGGCTTCGACACCATTGGCGTCGGGCTGAGCTTTTTGGGCATCGCGGCTGGGATTTCGATTGGTCCAATCACCAACATTTGGCAGGAGCGATATTATCAGCGCAAGGTGCATGAGGCGGAGGGTGGAAATGTCCCCGAGGCCAGAGTGCAAATGGGAAAGATCGCGGCGTGTAGTCAGTTACCCATTCCCCCGAGTCTCTTCTGACCTCGCTAACATTTCAACCTACCGACAGCCTTCCCCGTCTCGCTAATCTGCTTCGCATGGACGACCTTTCCCTCCCTTCCAGCGATCTTCCCCATCATCTTCTCCGCCCTCTGGGGCTGGTCCTTCTACACGCTCATTCTCATGTCCTTCACCTACACCGAAGACAGCTACAAGACGTATTCGGCCAGCGCGCTCGCCGGCATTGGCCTGGTCCGCAACCTGGCCGGCGCCGCCTTCCCGCTTTTTGCCCGCCAGCTCTTCACTTCGCTGGGCTACCAGTGGGCCGGCACCGTGTTGGCTGCCGCCGCGCTGCTCTTGGTGCCTATTCCGTTTGTGTTGGACCGGTACGGTTGGCGGTTGAGGCAGGCGAGCAAGTGGGCTAGTGCGCATGTGGATGAAGATGGGGAGGGTGAAGTTGCCGAGGTCGTGAGTGGTGTAGACGACCACGTGTAGATTGAAAGTCGCATTGGAATGAGGAGGAGATGAACGTGACTCCATTCCATGTCTTGAATGGAGATTTTAACGCGCAAAATTTATGGAGGGCAACATTGAAGAGACACGGGCAGGCAAATACTTCTTTTTTCGGTAAATGGGCAAGTTTTGTGGGGTTTCAGGGATCTGGAGTTCTAGGATTTTGAGGAATCGGGGAAATAATAGACTGCGGCAACGGCGCCGAAGCCAAAAAATTTCATCCATCTAGTTCAAGAAAGCGGCGGCACTTTGCGCAATGAAACTCAGCTCTTCCTCGAAGTGGAGGGGATTTCTTCCCATGAGCAATTTGTAGATATGTGACGCCACCGAAAGAAAGGGGGGTAAGGGTCGGTCGTTACGACCCAGCCAACTCAGAACAAAACTTCTCAACAAACGCCACCCCGTCACTGTTGAGCCAAATGGTCCCAGGTTTTGGAAAAATAATTCCCAGCCATCCTGATCATGAACGCCTTTTAGTTCACTCCTCTCAAGAGCGCCGTGCCAAATACAATAGATTCCTGATCATGAACGCCTTCTAGTTCATTCCTCTCAAGACATGCCCTACAAAATTGAGAATCCTGATCGTGAACGCCATTCGCTCACTCCTCTCAAGACAGTCCCCGAACAGCGTAAAGCGCCTCAATTCTTCCTGGACACCATAGCGCGTATGCGTTTGTGATACCTCTCGGGCAGGCGGTAGTTGATTGGCGACTCAGAGCCAACGAAGATGAGGCCATCATAAACGGCGCAGCCAGCAATGGAGCCGCAGCAAGTGGCGATCCAGGGGCCCCAGATCCACCAGGCATTCCACTCGGTGAACATGGGTTGCTTGTAGCCAACCATGGCGCAGACGAGGCGAGGGCCAAAGTCGGACGTCGGGTTGAGCGCCGCGCCCGTGTTGTAGCCCAGCGTCATTTTTTGAACTGTGATGACTAGTCCGATGATGAAGGCGTGCAATCCGGCTCCTGGCGGGTTGTTCTGGTCGTCGCCGAGCGAGAGGATGCACATCATCATGACGGCCGAGGCGAGGAATTGCGTGAAGAATGCCGTTTTCATCGTCACAAAATCTTGAGGCGATGAATAGAAGGAACTCGCCGAATTGACGAGGCCCGGGTCGACGGCGTGGATCAAATCGTGGTAGATGGCGTAGGCGAGGGCGCCAGCGACGATGCTTCCGAGAACCTGTACGCCTATGTAGATGAACATTTGCTTGAGAGGGAAGCCACGGAAAATCGATAGAGAGAGCGAGATAGCGGGATCTGTGACTGGGTCAGGACAAATCTTTGTATACTAGGGTCGGGGAAATACTCATGTGTGCACCAGAAACACCACCTCCCAAGTAGATTCCAAAGGTGAAAGCCAAACCCCAGGCCCAGCAGGACGTTTCATATGAGCCATACTCCCCTTTGGACAGATTGACTTGCAAAGTTGCGCAGACGCCGAAGAAGATGGAGACAGTTGTCTGTTCGGCGTCAGTTCAGCAATGAGATTGATTGGCATGGGGAATTCAGAATTGACTTACACAGAGAAACTCGGCCATGGGCTCTGGATGCTTCGCTCGCAGTTTAGCCCACCAGTTCCTCAGCTCATTCGGGTCTATCACATCCCCTTGATCTACCGGATCGGCTTCAGTCTGGCCAATCGGCTCACTGTCAATGGCCCAGTTTGAGTTGTCATTGTCGACGTGGCTTTTTCTTGGATCGTATGTTTGGAAAGAATCCGAATGCTTTCTCGAGTCTTCGGACAATTTGTTTTCTTCTGGAATCGTTTCTGCAGTCTGCGAATTGTTACTCGGTTGGTCTTGCTTTTCGGATGGCTGTGTATTCTTTGGGGCTCCGAAGGTGACTTTGCGGCCGGGTGCCGGTCTCTCGACGCTTTCGTGAGATCTCCGGGATTTCAGCCTCGAGTCATCACTTTGAGGATCCTTCTGAGATTGCGGCTGCGAGCCAGGTTGGTCATCTTTTAGTTGTCGAGATGTGATGCTTCTCGCGGCGGACTGCGGTCTTTCTTGGGTCGGCGGTCGCGAATTACCTTTTTCAAGGTCGGCCATTTTGGCGTCTTCCTCTTCAATATTGGCGGCATTCGCCCGCCACCGAATCTTGTGAGGTAACGGCTTTCCTAGACCAAAAACAGGCTTTTCAGGAGCCGTGCCATACCATGGGTTGAGCTTGTGGTAATTTTCCTCGATTTTCGGATTCTCACTGGCGGCCGTTGAGGTTCGATCTATCATCTGTGGTCGACTCGACATCTTTGAAGCGTTGCTTGCGTAACTTGGGTACCGAGAGCTCTTATCCCCTGAGCGTGTGAAAGCAATGTCAGTTCGAGTTGTAGATGGCAAAGTGCAGTCAGAAGCCTTTCAGCACCATCAAAGCCTCGGCACAAAGCTGAAAATCGTACCTTGTAGACCTGGACGACTGGTATAGATCTCATTCGAGTTGATACTCTGAACAGCGTTGTTGACCATTTGTTGAACTTCTTTCATCTGCTTCTGATTCTGTTTCATCATATCTCGCAATTCGGCAAACTGGTCGTCGTGTCGTGTCGCATTCGACTCATGGTCATCATTCATATGACCCTGTCCATGATGTCTAGAAAAGTAGTCCATTGAGAGGGGAGGCTCTCTGGACTGCTCAGGTCGATTTGGCTTCGATTCTTCAGGGGCGATTGTTCCACTGCTTGAGCTTTCCTCCGGGTTAGGATCTCCAGTCAACTTGCGTTCATCCGAATCCTGTCCTTGGGACAACACTGGTCGATTTTCTATTTGCGTTAGCTCCAACTTAGAAGGTCTGATATGTTGAAGAGTCTGACTGATAAACTTACCACGTTCATGAAGCATAGCTTAGGTAGGGCCGAATCGCTGTACAAGGGTCCTCTTGGGGAAAAGGCGGCGCAGTCGGAAGCTCAAGTCGAGGACGTCCTTCTCCAAACGATATATCTTCTTAGAGATGGCATGTCTTATTGCCTACCAATGGGGCGATTTGACGTCAGAATCTACAGCAAATGCTCTGGACTTACCAATAACGCCAGTAGGTGTCCTGTGCCACCCGCTTGTGGGTCCAGCTTGACGTAGATGGGGTTCTTTCGATGCAATTTGTCAGGAGTGCGCCATTTGGCTGGGCCGCATTATCTTGTTATTTCTTTGTCGGGAGACTTTGGACTAGCCGATGCGAGCATACTTTGTTCAACTCCAAGACGAAAATCAAACAGGGTGGTGGAGGAAGGCTTGCCAAGTAGCAGAACATCAGGAGCACATGCAAGGACTGCAGAGCAAGCATGGACGATTTGGACGCACGATCCCTTGTAATTCTGGCTTCATGCATGTAGAAGAGTCATGATTGAGCTTGCCCGTTCAGGTTGATCAGAATCGGGCGGCTTCGTCTCCAAGTTGCTCATGATTCCAGAGACTACATATGGCGGAAGGTTTGACGGAGAATGAAACTGATGTGCGCATGCAAAAGCGGAATCGAGAACGGGCCGACGTCATGTTAGGTAGCATTGGACATGTCTCAGGCGCGAAAAAAGGCTGATCGTTGGGAAAGCCCGCAGAGAAAGGTGGAGCTTTTGAGTGGATTCCCATGGCAAGCAGGATGCCATTCCAATTTTGCAGCCGCCAATTTTGCCGTCCGCAGACGACAATTGTATGTCTCGCAAAGGAAAACCTAGCGGACGACCCACAAGTGTCGAACGTGGCAAGTTCTGACCTCGCGGAACATCGGAATGTACTACCATAATCGACGAACTGTGGCGGATCCCTGGAGATTTTGCTTGCACTTTGCAGTGTCGGTTAGAGTTCTTGTAAGCGGAAGGACCATGTACACAGATGATTCGGGCCTCGAAGTGGATTTCTTGAAATTAGGGGACGGGATTCCGGGGAGATGTAGGAAGTTGGAGCGGAGGAACTGGTCGAGTGAGTGGAATAATGCGTCTTCGAAGTTCCTCTGCGTTTGGCCTTCCCTGGCTGACGCTTGGGCCATGTCCGCACAACCTCACCTCGTCTTTCCTCCCGTTATTCTTTTCAACTCGCCTCCTCACGACTCCAGCAAATCCCAAAAAACGTCTGACAGTTCGTCTCCAGACCATACGCTGGGCATGTTTGTTTCAAATACCCACTGCCGCTGGGCCTCGTGCTTCTCATTTCCGAATATTTCAATGTCGCCATCATGAGCACCGCGTTCGCCGCACCTTGCATGGAGGCCTGCTAAGACGACTATTACAGGGCCTTTAGTCACCCTGTTTCCTTCACTACAGAATTCAAAGTGGCTTCGAGCTCTGGGATATTCAGGGTAGTCTCACTCCCTAAGGCTCTTGATCTCCCACCCTTATCCGCAGTCGCCTCGTTCAACTACCTCATTTGTACTGAGACTACGACTCTAGCAGCGGACCAGTCATGACAGTTACCAGAAAGAGGTAGGGACCAAACGTTCACGTCGCCTGACAAAAAATACCAGTGGTCAGCATCACGTGTGCTAACAGGAATGGCGACCAGAAGCCCGACGCACCTGCAACTGCGGGTGCTTCAGCGAGCCTCAACACCAGGACTAAAACACAATGTGGCTCAGGGAGAACACAGCCCATTGGACTTCTTCAGACAGTGATCATCTCGTTGTATAAGAAGAAGCCAGGTCGTTTTCCTAATGCCGTCGTCTTCAATTCGCACACTGTACATCCAGCATCTTTCAAAACAGATTTTCGTCTACGCATTGACTGTCATTCCTTGAAAGTATCGTTGTGCTACACAAAAATGCACTTCCTTTCCACCCTCTCTACCCTCCACCTATTCTACACTACGGCCTTTGCCTTCCCCGTCCCGCCCCCCAGCAGCGACGCTACGCCGTTCCTCGTCGCCGATGTGCCATCCAACTCGAGCGATGACGCGCGTCTCAACGGGGGCCATGGCCTGCCCTTCCCAAAATCACCGGACAAGCGTGCACCTGACGAGATTGTCGCTGTCAGTGTCGACGGCTCGAAGGGCATCGCGAACGTGTCAATTGGACCCTCGCAGCCGCCACCAGGCCCAGCAGCCGCAAATGCCAACAACACAACCAACAAAAGGACAGGCATCCACAGTCCCAAAGCCATTGCTCTGTCCCTCCAAGCCGAGCGCGGCGCTGGCCGCTTCGCGGACGGTACAGGTCTGATCGGCCTGAAGGAGGGAGACAACATGGCGGGGCCTATGCCCCCTGGTTTCCGCGACATCGACCGTGACGGAGAAGGAGAGATTGGACTGCGGCCTGGCGAGGTGTCTGGACAGGGTGGACAGGCGCCTGGTATACGCCTGAGCGGATATGGCGATCATGACGACGATGACAGAGACAAGCCCGCCCCGCCTCCGCCTGCTCCCAGTCCCACAGGCGACGTGGACAACAGAAGTGGCGCGCAAGGTGTCGGCGGACAGCCCTTTGCCCCGTTTTCACCACGGCAGTAGAGAACAGCTCCCTCCGCCAGAGGCCGCTCCGCAGCCTGGACTAGGAAAGGGGCCATCCTATGCCGCCCCGCCATCTACAATACGGCCGGATGTTTGTGCACCTTTTCTGATTGGCGAGGCCCAACGGTGTCCCTGGTCAAAGTCTTCGGGGAGTGGGCTTAGTGGTGGGTATGGTGGTAGTCCGAGACATCAATGAGCTGTCTGCTTCGCTTGTGGGCTTAGTGGTGGGTGTGGTGGTAGTCTGAGACACCACTGCGCTGTCTACTTCGCTTGTCGTTGTTGTTAGTTCACGTGTAGGTCTAATTGTTCGTAGTCGCAAAACGTATCAGTGAGAAGTCAAATGAATCTCCTCCCATTGTTCACTTTAAGATATCCCCTTGTCTCAAATGTCGGTCGACAAGCTCCAGGGTCCAATTCTTCGATGCAACCAAGCACATTGGAACGCAAAAAGTGAGGCAATAGCCCTACAGGGCGGGTTAACATGCAAAACAAACATATGATGGGCCGCATACGTCAACATGCATCTTCAATGAGGGAAAGGGTGAGCTACGCATGTCGAATTCGCACGCACTAGGACGCTTTGTACCTGCCCTGCGCTGTGCTGCAAGTAGGAGACACAAAATTTCATTGCATAGGCATAGGGAATCATCACGGCCTGCCCCTCGCGATTGCCCTTTCCCGCGGGCCCTGCTCATCATCTTCTTCTTCTCTTGACCTCATCCTCTCAACATCTCTCCTGAATTCTCAATCCATCATCCACTGTCCTCATCACCGGTGACGACAATGCAAGTGATTCGGTCAGCCATTTGCCTCTCCCATTTGCTAAAGGTGACTAGAGGGTGGAACATGTACCCGAGAAGCTCCACAAAGAACCCCCAAGCGTCAAGAAAGAGCACGTCCCTGCGAATCAGGACTATTCACTTGCGTCGAGCCTGGCAGACATTGGCGAGCACGAAATGGCGCGCTTGGGGGGTTAGCCACACCACCTAAGTCAATCAACAGAATCAGAGCAGCGACCTCAGTTCGCTGCCCGCCAATAACTCTGACTTGATTTTTACGGCCTCCTCGCCTCCTGTCCCCTAGCACAAAACTGCAACAACCGGCTTCGAACATATGTAAGCTTTGGTCAAAATCCCTCCTTTGTAGCTAAACCCAAAGCATCAGCATCATATGGCCAGTTCAGGAATATGTAGACGGTCGCTCCCCATCCTTACTTCGTCCTTGAATCCGCTCGCAGGTATCGATGCGAGAACGAAAACACTGGCGAAGGAAGCCGTTATCTACATTTACACCTGACTTTTGCTGTGAATTCGCTTCCCGCTGCGCGGAGTCTCACTGTTGGGTCCCTGCAAGCACGTTAACATCTTGGCGGCGCCACCTACAACATGGTTCGGGAGGCAAGGCTGACCCTGGTGCGCTTGCGCCCGGCCGACTCAGGGACCTCGCTGCCGGCGCCTGCCAAGACATGATGGCCTGAGCTCATGGAATGGCCGTCAGCAGAAGCTTTCGCCGAGCGCTTCTCTTTTGCGTCGAGGACGAGCGATAGTACGTCGAAACCGAATTGCGGGAACTCGAGACACATGGCGCGGAACTCGGCTTGGGCCTGATGGCGCAGGACGCGCGAGTGCGTCGCCCAGAAGGCAGCCACGGGCTTGCGGATCGTGACGTCGTCGGGCGACGTTTCGGAGTATACGAAGCGCGCGTAGGCAATCTCTCCCTTTGCCACACTCTTTGTGCGATGGATCTTGCTATGTGCCAGCGACCGGAGCTCGGGCAGGCCGAATCGTTTGGCCAGGGAGTAGATGCGAGCGTGCTTGAGAAGTGCGAGACCCTCGTCGTCGGGTTCGGGCACGGTAGGGTCTTCTTCGATTGGCGAGTCCTTGGCATCGCTGAGGCGCTTGGGGAAGTAGTCGCCGTGGTAGAGGTACTCGAGGAGCGAGCCCATCGCATCAAAGTCTTCGTTGGGGAGATCGATGCGGCGGTGCTAAAACATCGACATGTGAGCGAGGGCTTTGCAAATGTTGAAATGGTATGCTCTGACGCTAGTAGAGTCACCAAACTGGACGACCTTTTCGGCAAAGTATGGCGACTTAACGAGCAATGCCTGGTGTGCGGTGAGGAGCATTTGCGCCTCGCCCTGTCCGACCATAACCTCCACTATGGGACTCTTCAGATAACTGCGAATCGTAAGCCCCGGTTCGACCGAGTCTTTTGCGCCTGAACGAAGTGGCAACACTTGTTGCAGCGCATCTGCTCCATGCCATTCTTTCGTAGGTTTCTTACTTCAGAAATCGGATAGTCTTTCGTGTATCGGGCTCGATGTTTGGCAGCATTGATGCGCCTTCTCCCTTGCCTTCTCCATCACCAGTTGTAGGCTCGGTGGCAGCCTCCACGGGTGTGCCCTCTGCGCTGCTCATCTCGGCGTCGCCAGCGGTAGTACCCTCGATGGGCGTCCTATCGGCGCGAATATCAGCGTCGACCATTGCCTTATCGCCTTTCCCATCCAGATTTCAGGTTATTCGAGGTCGGGTGGATGTATTCGAGACGTGACGAGGACGCGACCGGGGAAGTGCAGCTAATGTTTGGAAGCTAGAGAGCGTTGGGGATAACGTGTAAAGAGGGTCAATTGGTTGTGTGCGATCGATCGGACGCCAAAGAGCGAGGTTCGACATGGCGGGTAAAAAGACTGTGGTCGGTGGTGCGGAGGTGAGGTTGGAACCGGAGTTTGATTGATTAATTCGTTCATTTAGCCTGGTGTGATTCCCATGTGAAGTTGAAGTCGGGACGGGAGCAGGGTACGAAAGTTCTGGGACTAAGCTTTTAAAGCGCGATAGCGTATTTAGGTTTGCTCCCTGCGCGCGTGATCTTGGCATCCTCTCTTCACAAATGTCACAGCAATAGGTTTCCCACGTAGGGCGTTGTGATTGTGATCCTTATTCTCAATGAATGCGCCAACAAATGCCTAATAGTAGCTAGTGCTCATATGGAGCACTTGCGATCCGTAAATGGCTCAATCCTGGAACGCCGACTCCAATAGGTATTTCCTTTTACATGATACGTACAATTCGCCCCCAGTTCATGAACACCGTTAGATTCTGCCACCATATTCACGAAACCTCTCTCCGGTCGACGGAATCGGTTTCTCGGCTCGCAGAAGCCACAGGAACCAGTCCTCGAGAGGTAGGAAAACATAAAAGATCTTGTTACAGGCATATGCAATGAAAACGTAACACGCCGCCAGAAGCGCGTCCATGAAGTAGTGATTCGCGGTAGCAACAATGACCGTGAGAATGAAGATTGGGTAGCCGATTCCGACGACGAGGTAGAAAAGTTTCCAGAGTGGGCCCTTACGCATCTCGCCGCGTTCCAAGGTTCGTCGAAAGAGGCCGGAGTGATAGGTAAGTGTCATGCCGATGCAGAATGCGTAGCCAAAGTGCATCGAGGGCATCGCAGCCAAAGAATTGACGTACTTGCCACTCATCCAGACCGATTCTGCGTCGTCATGGCGGACCGTGTCCAGGAACCCGTACTCCTTGGGAAGAAGGCGAGGAGGCATGCAGGGGTAGAAGATGAAGGTCATGAAGGCGAGAAAGTTGGTCAAGGTCATGGTACGACGGGCCACGGCGAAGGTCGGGTGGGACGGCGCGATGTAGTAATACCAGCAAATGAATCTGCAAATAGTCAGAATCATCGGAATTCGCAACGAGGACAGCTCTACTCACCCTACAGTTCCGGGAATATGGATTAGGGCATATGCCTTGTTCAAGAATGTCAAAGCATCCTGGTGGCCGTGCATAAACCATTGCTGCACCTGCCGCTCCTGGACCGGGAAAAGAAAGCTCATCCAGCTGAGATGCTCCACTTCCAGGACCTTGATACCATGCGCTTGGGCGACATTCCATATGCCTGTTTTGGCAAAAAGTCGCTGCGAAGTGATGGCGGTCATGCGATAGAACGCGTAATTGATGATCCAGTAGAACATCTCAATCAGGAACGGGAATTTTTGCAGGATGCGGCTGTGAATGTTGTTCTTGAAGCGCGAAGTGTTGGGGGTTTGTACGATGACTCCAAAGCAGCACTTGCGCTGCTTGGGGAGGTGCTTCGACGCAGCAATCGGGTCCTGCGCATCGTCCTCGTTCTCGGAATCGTAGTGCAGCAGGCTGTCGCTCGAAACATCGGGACCGGGCTCGTCATCTAAGATGGTTTTGCGATTCCTCGACTTGCGGAATATGGAGTAGTCTCTTCGTCGGGTCATGTACATTGCGCCAAACAAGATCGAGGCCACCATCTACGATACTGTCAGTTTTGGGCCCCCTTTTGCGCGCATGTGCTCGACACTCGACGTACCAGTGGTTCTGCCCAGCCTGGCAGTACCCATGCCGGCTTGCTGTTCCACACTGGGTCCTCAATAGGATATGTGATGGAATCCGGCTTCCCCATATTCGCCTGTAGGGCTAGGAGCGCGCTCGGAGTTGTGAATCCGGAGATAACCGGGGGTGGATGCAGACTGCTCGGAGGCCGGGATGGGCGTAGAGAGGTCTGCGGCGACGTTGACAAGGCGCTGGCAGCCTTTGGGGCTCAACAGGCACTGTCAAAGGAGTCACAATTTGGAGTGCAAGAGATATGGAACCGAAAGCACGAGGAGGAGTTTCCAGTTGGAACCTGGCTGGGCCGGAGTCAACGGACGAAGCATCCGGTGGTCAGGGATGCGCGTGTGCTGACGTACCACGACGAACAATGCCATCTCGGGGGCAGAATCTTTGCCGGGCGGCTTGGCCCTCAAATGCCAAGCAGCCCAGTTGCCGGACCAACACTCCATCAACTCTCACTGTCTTGGGCCATGCACGCGCTAGATGGTCCAGCAGTTTGTTGCGTCCTGGTCGGCGATGTCTAGTAAGCCTCGCAAGCCTCGCCTGCTAGCCGCCGACCGGAGTCTCTCCAAGCTAAGAGTGCCACCAACGCACAACCCTGTCCTCACCCAGAGGCACAGGGCTGGGAGGCCGCACGGCGTCAAGGAGTCATCCATGTCACGGGCCGCTTGGAAAACCGTGACTTTATTGCGGCTGCTCTGGCGCTTCGCCATCCTGGCAGACTGTCATACTCATCGTGGGTATCAATGCTGTCAACTCTAAAATCCATCCCTGGCACTGAGCCTCTTGCAACCGCGCCATCAAGAGGACCCCGTCGACCTTTTGTACCTTATCCTGAGAATTCCCCACCGTATACCTGAACGCCGAGAGATTTGACACGCGGGACGCTGCTATGATGAAGCACACAAGAAAATATCGTTATGACGAAATGCAAATCAGTGCATACTGTGCGCAGAATGCTTTTTCTTCACGTGGCGGTGTAGGTTGTCCCTTCTAGAAAAGGCTCCATCGCACGAGTCGATCGGACACAAATGTTTCCTGGCATCTTTCGAGTGTGTACTCTCGTGTCGCCTAAGGTCTTTGGGATATACAAAGCTCAAGTCGCAACGCGCGCGGGTGCATTTGAAGGGTCGGTCCGAGGAAGACCTGTGAGACGTCCTGCAATGACGGCTGGAAGAATGGTGGCTCAGCAAGAGCAAGGACATCACGGGCTGGCATCCGCGTTGGTCACTTACTCTAGGTCACACTGCCGGTCGAAAACGCTGCCGCAGTCGCTCACGCTACACGGGAACCCGTTCGCACTGCGCCTCAGCCGCTTCTTCACCACCGGCAGCTCCTCGTCTTCGAGCCCGAAACCAGGATTGTATGCGTCCGTGGTCCAGACAGCCACATCGTCCTCATCAATCCTCCTTACAGGGCCTGTCTGTCGAGATATCCTTGCCATTGTGGCAGGGTATGGCGTCGCGGTCGCATGCGGGACTTGAGAGATCGAAGGGTCGAATTGGTAGGCATCTCGAGGCCATTCGGGGTGCTCGAGGAAGTCGGCCGCTCGTAGTACACGCTCTACACCCGATGAGGGCTGGCTAAGGTCAGAACATGAACGTCGCATCGAAACCTCAAGCGTTACCAGGATCCGTTGGGATAAATGTGTACATAAGGCACCCAAGTCGCAAATGGTGCAAATCGACAACAGGCCTTCGGGGTCGCCATAGGGAGGACTTATTGACGAGTCCACAGTAAATAATGGATCGAATGGGAAATCTGAAGTGGCCTGCGCGGCGTCTGCGAAAAGGGCGAGGAGAAGAAGTGCAAGCAGCAAACCTGTCATGGCGAGTCCGCCAGTTACAGCGATGTCTGTTCGGCAGAAGTTCAACGAGGAGGAGAGTTGTGGCGGGAGCGGGTGTTGGTTTAATACAAGGAGATGTCCTGTGCCAGATTGAACAGACAAGTCGGGGGCGCGCTCGGGTGGGGGGTCTGCTTGGTGTGTCTTTGGCATGTTGGAGGGAAACCGTTTTAAAGGTGCGCAGACAGCTGTAGTGAGCGGCCTCTGACACCCGTGACATGGAGCGAGGCGCAGCCAGATATGACGGCCATTGCAGCACGTCCAGTATCCTGGACAACACTTCTCTCAATGGATTTGGCGCTTGGTGGACAAAGTCCCCAGGCGCGTGAGGATGTGAGGTGGGCTTCTAGAAGGCCAGACCCGGGACATGTTGTTCTGCGTCGAGTCGTTGAAGGCACCGCCGGCTGGGAAGCTGATTCCGAGTGGAACTGGTGCGTCTGCTGCCACGGACGAATTGTTGGGTATGGCATCGAGGTGAGAAACAGATGCAAGGAGCGTAGTTCCAGTTGATGTGCATTCGAAGTGTCAACCGAGGTGAAGTTGAGGTTTTGAAGATCTGGTGGGATTGCACTGTCGTTGTCGAGTCGCAGCGACGTCATCGGGACCCTTTGCCGACCTGCACTGACTTTGGGACCGGGAAAGGCCTCGAGCCTCTGCCGCGGTAGCCCAGCAAGTGCACTGAGCACAGTAGTGGGGAGCGCGGGCGGCTTGCTGGCTGTTTCGACTCGCTCTGATCCAGACCACCAAGTTTTTTCCATTTCGCCTTGGCCGTTTGGCTTGGTGCCGCATTGGTGTCGTCTCTCTTGTCATGAAATACTTATAGGCCCTGCCTCGATACCCCTCAAGTCGTTTCCGCTATGAGGGTCACGCTTGACGCCCTGCGCGGCTTGCGACTACTAGCCCGCGAGGGTCACCGACACTCCACGCCATCACGCCGCTCTCTTTGTACTGATTGCGTAAGATATTTGCGCCTAGAGGGTTCTCCACCCCGGCTCGCGCTGCCCAGGCTTGGTCGCTCGTTGGGAACAGCTGCTACACGAGCCTTTCGCACAAGCAACCCTCGGCGGCTGCGCACTGTCGAGGCCGTGCCGAATGGTATGGACTGTGACAAGACCGTTGCCGCACACGGACGAAGTTAATGTGAGCTTTGAAGAGCGAACGACTGCGCGAGGCCCCATTGCCGAGTACGATGCGCGCGTCGAAGCCGGTAAAATTAGGAACGACGAGCACCAGCGAGGTCATATACACTAGCCCTCACTTCCACCACTGCTGACTAGAAGACAGCAATCATCGAGAATCTCCAAGCGCTCCACGACACTCTTACTCGGTACGCGCCACCTCCTGTAAAAAAGCCAACACTTGAGTCTCTCAAACCACCAAAACGATCCCTCTTCAGTTCTATATTCGGCGGCAAGAAGGAAGATGCCCACAAGTTGGACATACCGGCGGACCTGCCCAAGGGCATATACATGTATGGCGACGTCGGGAGTGGCAAGACCATGACCATGGATCTTTTTTACGAGACACTCCCTCCAAATATCAAGACCAAGACGCGGATACACTTTCACGGATTCATGCAGCAAGTCCACCGCGACCTCCACAAGATGAAGATGCGCTACGGGAACGACATGGATCTGGTACCTTTTGTCGCCGCAGGCATTGCCGAGCAATCCCAAGTCCTCTGCTTCGACGAGTTTCAATGCACCGACGTAGCTGACGCCATGATCCTCCGTCGGCTGATTGAGTCTCTCATGTCACACGGAGTGGTACTAGTCACGACCAGTAACCGACATCCTGATGAGCTCTATAAAAACGGAATCCAACGCGAATCTTTCATTCCGTGCATCCAACTACTCAAGAAACGCCTGCGAGTCATCAATCTCGACTCGCAAACTGATTACCGCAAGATCCCCAGACCACCTTCGGGCGTCTACCACCATCCTCTGGATGCCTCGGCCAAGACGCATGCAGACCGATGGTTCAGATTCCTGGGCGACTTTGAGAAGGACCCACCACATGTGGCTCAACACACGGTCTGGGGGCGCGAAGTCAGTGTTCCACGGGCCAGCGGCAAGGCCGCCATGTTCACGTTCGACGAGATCATCGGTAGAGCGACAGGTGCTGCAGACTATCTCGAGCTGATGCGCAACTACGAGGCTTTTATCATCACTGATGTGCCGGGCATGAGCCACAAGACGCGTGACTTGGCGCGGCGCTTCATCACCTTTATTGACGCCGTTTACGAGAGTAGGGTACGTTCACTTTCTCTACCCATTCCAAAATTCCCCGGCTAACTCAAAATCTAGGCCAAGCTGGTCCTCACAACCGCCGCCCCCCTAACCGAGCTCTTCGTGTCCGCCGACGAGCTCTCCGAAGCGCGCACCAACCCCTCCGTTAACATCCCCACCTCTCCCACGGCTTCGACGCAATCGGCCTCACACCAGCCTCCCGACCAAGCCAACTCTGACGACAACATCACCGAGACGATGCGCTCGCTCATGGATGACCTGGGCATGGATGTGGCGACGCTCAAGCAAACCAGCATCTTTAGCGGCGACGAGGAGCGCTTCGCGTTCGCGCGCGCGCTCTCGCGTCTTGTCGAAATGGGTTCCCAGGAGTGGGTCGAGCGCGGCATGGGGTTGGAGAAACTGGGTGGCCAGAAGGAGCGCGATAGTTGGCTCAAGACGAGGAGTCGATGGCGTGAGGATAGCATGTGAGGTGGTATGGAAGTGGTTTTTATATGGGGAAAGGAGCACGAGGGTTGAGGAGGGAGGAGTGGACGGCAGTGCATCGAAGATTCATTGCATTCCAGGCGCGTCATATCCCGCGAGCGGTCGCTGCATCTCTTTCGTCATTTGCGCCGGCCTTGATGCCGGCGTAGACATTTACCGTTGATCTTCTTGGTACCTTGGCCGTTGTTGCTACGTCAACATCTGGCAATCTTCGCAAACAGTACATATACGCCGCATGATGCGCAACGGAAGACATGGAAGAAATTCAGGAATATGCGAGAATCCATCTGTTGAATTGCCTGTATACCACTTCTTTCTACCGGGGGGGGGG
>JAIFKG010001259.1:0-21818 GCA_020351975.1 Phyllosticta ampelicida | reverse complement strand
CCCCCCTTCTTTTGGCCCTCTCGCTGCCAGCCTCGCTCGTCCTACCATCTGCTTACTCCCTACACCCCGCCTTGAGATCGGTCTCCTCTCTAGCCACCTGTCTGTCACATCGCATCGAGATGCCCAGATTGCCCTTCCCGGCCTGCTTTCGTCTGCCTATCCATCGTACACCTCGGGTTTGGCTCGTCGCCTGTCTACCTACCTGTACCCACCTACGGGTTTTGGATAGAAGTAAAATCACCCCGCGTTTATTCCGCAACACCTTGTTGGATATACCAAGCTCGCCCTGTTGCACGCTGGTCACAGGTGGAGGGACTGGTGGCAGGCAGGCAGGCAGAGTGGTCGAAGAATCAGACGTCGACAAGACTTGCCAAACTGCGCCCGTCCCCACCGGCTGTTTGGCAGCGTCCGGTCAGGTCTTCATTGTACCCCCTTTGTACATTCATCACCCTACCCTACCCTACGTACCTATGTACCTATGTGCTGCATCATCCATCCCAAGACATGTATCAATACTCGCTGTAGTCCGGCTTGTGTTTGGTGGTAATGTGACTGACTGACTGCCTGCCTGCCTGCTGGCTGGCTGGCGGGTCGTGATGGGTTTGTGTTTGTTTGCATGTGTGTGTGTGGTTCAGAGAGAGGGAGAGATGGACATGGGGGTGGGAACGAAAGAAGTGGAGTGAGTAGGGGAGAGAGAAAGAGAGAGAGAGAGAGAGAGAAAGAGAGAGGGAGTCTTGGGCATATGTGGTGCGTATTGGTGCTATATCTATATATATGTACCTACCTGGTGCTACCACCAAATCCACAACTGAACGTCCTGTGTACCCTCCACATAACCCATGTAGGAGATTTGGGTATTCACAGAGTGCAAAGCAGAGAAAGACGTTGTTTGTGCGACTGTCCTAACCCGCAAAAAGCTTTTGAATGGGTAGGCTGACTACAGCAAGGCCCTACGAGCTGTGCACCAAAGAGCCCGGCCACCTCTTGACGCAAAGATGGGGGACGGGGCCGCGTCTGGAATGCTCAGAGTGCGGTTTCTGAAGTTCTCAGACTGCTCTTCTCGTCGGTTTTGGAGTTTGGATGGCTTCGGAGATGGACGGATGTTATTTCATGATCGGGATCCAGAAAAGCCCAGAAAGATTGTGGGCTGCCTCGGCGGCTTCTTTGTCGTCCTGTCACACACTGTCTCTTTTCGACCATATCTATCTGCGAGAACCTCGGGAAGCACCTCCACTTCCCATCAATCTGCGAACCACCACATCACCAGGCCGAAGCAAATTCTTCCGGGCAGAACTCGGTGGTTTCGGCCGGTCCTGTGATGCCTGTGCTCGACCGGCATATTCTCGGCCAACATCCGTGCGCGGTACCAAAAAAAAAGCCCTTTTTCTCCACCACGCTTGTGCGCCCAGCAACTTCTTTCAGAGCAGCGCAGAAAGTGGTAAAAAAGAAACGTGGGGATTGAGCCCAACGCGGGGCTTGAACCCGCAGCCTTAAGATTGCCTTGGTATTGATGCTGTTGCGCAATACTAAGAGTCTTACGCTCTACCGATTGAGCTAGCCGGGCAGCTGTTGCAAGAGCCGTTGTTAAGATCCAGGCCAAGGCTTTGGGCTTATGAACAGGCCTTGTTCAGTTTGTCTGGTCGGTCCCCCTTCATGATAAAATGGACAAGAATCCAGGATCCAGGGCCGGTTGGGCTGTTATTGTCGAGCGCGGATTTCTTCAAGCAACACGGTGCGGTAGACAGCTCAAAGCGTTTCCGGGGTTCCACCAGTGTTTTGAACGACTCTACGCGCGTCGGCCTCGAGCTCGGGGAAGGCAGCGATGATCTTCTTGGCCAAAATGTCGCGGAACTGAGCGTAGGCCTCGCTTTTCCCCTTGAGCTTCTGGTTGTTCCTTTGGACAAGCTCCGAAAACTCGCGCGTGTAAATGTCTGGGTTGCGCCCCTTCTCGACGTATGCGACAATCTCGGGCGGAACCATGAGCGAGACGTTGGAGGCCTGTCGCGAGAGGTGGAGGAGGTTCGCGAGGAGCTCGGTGCTGCGCGCATGTCAGCAGATTGCTGGTGGGAGTGTGCGTATGTTGGTGAGATTTACATCTCGCGCTTCATTGCGTCCTCGGTGTTTGTGCCTTGAAAGTCGTGGACTTGAACTACGAGCTGGTAGAGGTTCTGGATGATGCGCTTCATCTGCACTGTCGATTCATTAGTCGTGTTGACCCTAGTTTGACGGCGACTCACAGTCAACCGGCTCCAATGTCGATGCAGGGTCAGGAGCCATTTTGAGGAGGTGTTACTGAGTCCTGATTGTTTAGCACGGCGCAGTAGTTCAACGTGTCGTGGTTGATTGAAGCTCTGGAGCTCCTCACCGCCTTGAAGCTTCGGCCGGTCAACATCGGGCCGACCCTTCCCGGAAGAGTGGCCGATCACGACCTGACGCGGTCGAGACGGGATGCCTCTTCGGACCACTTGATAATGACGACGTGCGGCAAATTGCCAGCCTCGACCTCGACCAAATACCTCTCCACGCAGCCTAGATCCCGCAGGAGCACCTTCGCCGTTCGAAAAACCGACAAGTGCGCGCCATCCAGCAGCAATGCGCCCAAGCCCAGATTGACCTGATGCCATGCAACCGCTCCCACAAAGGACGTCGAGCTCCCCTCAAGGCTCCGTTCCCAGCGCCCCGGAGCTCGCTACAGGCGTAGAAACGCGTATTACAGCCTCCAGTGCAGGTCCTGTCACCAGCTCCAGGTCTGAGTCGGCCAGAACAAATGGAGATGTCGCTTCGAACAAGGCAGCGGCGGCGTTTATTCGTCGCACCCTGTGCGCACACCATGTTTCTTCCAACATCCTTGCGCGTGGAGAAAAGGGAAAAACGTCACAGAAGCCGCTGGATGAGCTGTTGCCGCCCTTGACGAGCTCAAACGAGGTCGACTTGCAGCTGTACGCCATCATATCCGTCATCATAAAGGAGTTTGTCAACGCCTGGTACGCCAAGATCACACTAGACCATGTCTTTGTGGACGAAGTGATTCAAATCATCGCCCACTGCACACGAGCGCTCGAGCAGAGGCTGAGGCAGGCGGATCTGGAAGCATTGATCCTGGACGAGGCGCCCCGGCTTGTTGAGGATCACATTGAAGGTGCGTGAGAATTACGACAACAATGCGACTGCTAATCACACCTTCCAACAGCTTACCGAACGTCGCGCCGGATCTCTGAAAGCAACCCTCTGGCCTCGGATTACCGGAACATCTATCACACCCTCAAACCGCACCCTGCTCTAGCACCAGTGCCGTCAGAGGCAGATCCAGCCACAATCTTGGAGCAGCAAGAAAACGAGGCGGCTTGGCGGCAGCTGCTGGTACAAGGAGTGCTGGCGGTGCTCTTGCCGACCGAGGATCTGGAAAATGGATGCCTCCGCGCATTGGTCGCCGAGATTTTTGCGGAAATGATAATTGGCACAGGCGTGGGCAACAAGGTCTGCGAGCCGTGGCTCTTGTGGGAAGCAGCCGAAAAGATTGCTCATGTTATTAATCCACGCGTGGCTGAAGCAGAAGCAAAAGCGCTTTCCAGCGGCTCAGCGAAGACGATGAGTCGCCTGGAGCAATTTGGCCTGCTCACCTCACCATCCGGAGACGCCATCGAGCCACGCAAGCAAAAGAAACCCTGGAGCGGGCAAGCCTGGTCCGTTGGCAGTCTCAACGCCCTGTTTTGGAGTATATGCCAGTACACGTTTTTGGCTTTTACTGCTTTGCGCGCCATCATCACGGCTCTGACACGATCGTCCTCGCTCCCTGCGAGATCTGTGGGTGGTGTGCACATGTCATCCCCCATGGACGCCAGCCGCCAGTCGCTGTGGAGCAATAATGCCGTGTCGTCTGCGACACTGGATGAGCCGTGGCCGGTACTCAGCATGAGCGCGTGGACGTGCGCCGCTCAGCTGCTCGAATTCAAGGCCCGGATGCCATGGCTGGCAGGCCTTGTATCGCTACTTCATTGGGGTGCAGTCAGTGGCCCGGGACAGGTGGGTGGTACAAACGGACCATTGGACAGGTAAGTCGGACTGTTTCTTTTCTGTCGTACTTCCCCATCGCACTCCTTCGACTCTTTCAGCCCATGTCGCCGTTCCTTGTCTAGCTCCGCATGCTCTGAAGGTCACTTGACTTGGCTGGCAATCCATGTCGGCCTATCGAAGGCTGCAGCCCTGGCCCGCGGTTTCATACCCTTATCGTCATGCATACGGCCCCTGCCGCCCAAAGGCGAATCGACGCGTAGAGGGCAAAGTAATGCAGACGACGCAAAATGCTCTACTCGCCCAAGAACGAACCTCTCTCCGTCATCTCTAGCTCCTGGTGCGCTAGGCCCGCAGCTCGCATGCTACAGCTCAACAAGACGAACCTCCGCCATCAATCCTGCATTTGGACTTTTCTCGCCTGGCAAGACGTGCCGTATGCGCCCGGCTGATCTGCCTTCGGCCCACTGGCATTCTCGGGACTGGCCGCTCTGTTGCAAGGGGTTGCGGCCAGGAAGCCTCGTTTGTCGCGAAGCCGTCTAGCATTGGACGCCGTCCACGCTTGGGACCGCAACCGCAATTAAGATGCGCACCAATATGAGTCCTCTCATGCGACCACGAGAGTGACATCAGACCATCCCCTCACCATGGACGAGACCTTTGTTGGGCATCGCAGCGGGGAGTCGGCGGCCACTGTCCGATGCTTGTCTCACGTCAACCTGAACCTGCCAATTGCGCTCCATGCCATCTCGATCTCAGAACCGGCAGCAGCTTCACACACTGCCATTGTGAATATCTTTCGGACTCTTATGCATCCGGCCGTCGGGAAAATAGTGGTTTAATTTGGCGCCGGACCTTTTCCCTCGGCGGACATCGCTCGTCGGCCTCGCTTACCCTCTGGGATCGCCGCGTCCCCCTCCCACGACGAGCTCATTGATTCCATACACGATTCCAGGAGGTCGAGACGTCACCGACGGCCATAGACTCAGTCAATTGCCGCTGCAACACCCAAATGGGCTAGTCCGACGAGCGGCCAATAGCGCCATCCCGGCTCTCGTTCTCCAGGCCTCGTATATTGATCTCAAACTGCCATTGACCCCATTTTTACCAAATTTTCCCAGAATCCTGTCTTCGCTTCTGCACATCTCTCTGTCAGCCACGCAGCTATGGTGCCTATTTCGTTTTCCGTTTTTAATTTTCTCTCACTTTTCCCCCAACGAGTTGAGATTGGCTAAAGTTTACTAACGCCATATGACCTTTTGCGCACAGACTGCTTTCTTACCACATTCGTACGCACCTGCTAAACCCAGCGCTGCTACCGCCTCTACTACGCACGTTGCGCGAAGCCCTCTTCCCCAACAACGCCCCGGCCCCGGCGCGCTTGGCGCCCTCGCCCGAAGAGGAGCTCGCCATCAAATTCAGGGCTGCGCAGGCCGTGCTGGCGGCGACACCGGCCGCGGTTAGGGCTCGCTTGTTTGGTAAGGGCTGGGCCACCTCGTCAACAACCTCTGCTAGTACTCATGCTGCGACGGCGGGGGTACCCCCATCTTCGTCCTCCGCGTCATCTACAGGCGAGGATCGTGGAAGCGGGAGGGACGAGCCGCAGTCGGACGACGTGGTTCAGATAAGGCAAGTGGAGCGCCTGCTGGATGTGCTGGGTGACCCGTACCTGAATAAGCACCTCGTCTTTGGGATTGTTGAGCTGGTGATCGTGCGCCTGCTGCCCGAGCTCGGCGAGAAGGGCGTCGACGCATTGATGGAGGAGCGTCTGGGGTACAACCTGTAGATGCGGTGGTCTACCCATGCCCTTGCTTGCTGCGGCGTAGGTTGTCACCCTTTACTGCTGACCGTTCTTGGCGGCGCATGTGCTTGCTTGGGTATTCTGATCAGTTGGCTTGGTTTTTTTGTTTTTTCTTTCGTTGTTCTTACTTCTTGCTACGTGCCCATGTATTGCTTGAGGCACAGTAAAGCATGGTATGGTATGGCATGGCGTGGGAGTCATGGCGTAGAATCACATGGCATGGCATTGCGCAGCGTAGATGGCGTGGCGTGGAGCTGCGTGGCGAGGCGAGAAGCATCGGTAGCATGACGATTTGCGACGCAGTAGATTGCCAGCAGGACAGCAGAATACGATGACGTTTGGATACAGTTTGGGAAAGGTCGAATTATCTATTTTCCATTGCAGTGGCTGTGGTCAAGTTGTTTGCTTCCCGCTCGTGGCTGTCTTATCCACTGCCTACTTCCTCCGTGGCAGGAGAATGACTAGTATAGCAATATCCCCCCGAAATCCACAGATATGCAGTCCATGATCAGCAGGATGATTAACAGGCTGCCCATGTCTCCAAGTCCTTTTTTACTCATTCACATAGGACGCCGACGTGGCACACGGAAGGTGCGCGGGGAAGGAATAGGTCACGGCAATGGACGTGTGCACTGGCCTATATATCAAATGCCGACGAGGTTTAAAGACTCGGCAGAGCAGGGCAGGGTGAACTACCACTTTATTGAGAAGGAAACGACATGGTAGCATCAGCTCTGCCTAGAAAGCAAGTTTGGAAAAGGGTGGGCGACGAATTGATGAAGTGGTAGAGTCCACATGTCGGGCTGCGCGCGCAAAGAAACGGAGTGGCCCAGTTCAACCGCCCAAAACCTGCAGTCGGACAGCTGTGTTTTGTTCGATCCGGCGAGTATGGGGACGCCATTGTCAGGACATGCACACAAAGCAGAAACCAAGGTACCACCATAGATGTCGAACCACGATGGCAAGCGGTAGATGGATGGCGGACCACGAGGCGCTCGATCGCCACGGCCTACGCTGAAAAGCAACCGCCCATGTGCACTCGTCAATGACAGCACATATAACCTCACTTGATCCACACACGCACACACGTCTTCCAACTCATCATACAGATGTACTGTGTGTTGGCTATGTATGAAGGTCATGGCACGCGCACCAGCCAGCCAGCCATGCGGCGGCCGACGATGCCGCTGCACGCGACGCCTTTGTTCCCGATAGCCCGGTCGAGCGTGCATTCGCGTATAGCTGGGTGGCCATGTGGGTCGGCACTTGCCGCTGGATGGATGGATGATCGCGGGTCATAAGTCGAGACGAGTCGACATGTTGTCGAGTACGTCACGAGTGCCGGGTGGTGGAGGAGAGAGTTACATACAGAGGTGGAGTGGAGTGGAGTGTAGTGGAGGAGAGGGGAGGAGAGGAGAGGAGAAAGAAGTGGGCCGGGGGCGCTTGGTTGGGCAGCGAGTGAGTGAGTGGGCTGGATGGATGGATAGGCCCGGCTGGGCTTGGCTGGGCTGGGCCTGTCTATGCAAGCTTGCTGCGTCTGCGCCTCTCTGAAACCTACAAAAACGTGGACATTGACAGTGCAGCTACCAAGCCAGGCAGCAGCAGCAAAACAAGAAAAGGGGGACAAAATTCCATTTCAAACGGACGGGGAACGAGTAGGGAAGGGGACGTTTGTAATACGGATGTAGGGATTTGTGGTTAGGCAGATAGATAGTGAGATACCCCGAAAGATTGAGGGATCGAGAGGCGGGTGGGGGCAACGAAAGACGGACGTCGCATGATCATATTTGCCTAGGTGGATTTTTGTTGATGTGGGGTTTATACAAGGGGAGTGGTGGAGAGGACGAGGGGAGGGAGGGGGATTAGTGTTTACCTCATCGATAAGGGGGGCCATCCACCCCATTCAGATGAAGACTGAGCGGCTGAACTGAATGGGGCTTTTGAAGGGGTTAAAGGGGACAAGTCGTGAGTAGTGGCTCTAAGAGGCAGCGGCGATCCACTCCACTCCACGGGACGGTCAACAACTTGCATGCTTGCCCGGCCGAACGGCGAGCGCTGACCAGTAAGCAACTACCGACTCTGATGATAATAATCCGCAGACGGAGGTGGATATGCAGAGATGAGGGTTCTAAACGACCGATCATTGACCAGACCAACAATAGCGAGGAGGACTAGAGGTGAAGGAAACGCCCAGCCCAAGCCCAGCCAAACCCACTTCGCCCGCGTGCATGTCTGGTTGGTTGGGCCGGCGGCGGAATAGTGTCAATCATGTCGAATTGAGGGTTGACTAATGATCGCGAGTCGCCGACGATCGAATCTCTGCTTGACCACTAGTTCACGTACCTGCGCCGTACGTACCTTCCCAGGCGGTTTTCCGTTTTAAGAGGAAAAGACAAAGTGATGATGACGCTGCAGCGTCAACACTGACAAACCGCCATCATCAAGTAAACGAACAAAGAGTCAGACGGACGACAAGAATCGCCAAAACCCAAAAGAGGCTAGTTGGAGCGACGGGAAAGACAACGGCAGTTGTGTCCGTAGCCGGCCGGGCGGTAGGCGCGGGTGTTGACCTGGGCACCTGGGGCCAGGAGGACGGGAGCGGGAGCGGGAGCGGATAACAACGGACTGGCGTGCGCAGCGACCAGCATACTGACTCTCTTCCCTGATGTTTTGCCTTAGCATAAGAAGAGCAGCAGGCCGACTGCCAACGTGAAGATGGAGACCGGCTGCAAAAGTTTTCGGGGCATGTGCAATGACGATCGTCGTCGGCTGCCCGCTTGAGAGAGAGGAGTTTGCTGCCCTAGTCGACCGGTTCGCTCGCCGCGTGTCTGTCTCCTCGCTCGGCGCTGCGGTCGTCTTCGTGCTCTTGTTCTTGTTGTCATTCGCTTGCTCGGCTGCATCAACTAGATGGATCCATCTCTTCTGCTGTTGGTCCAGCCGGCCAGCCAGCCAGCCGCCGTGTCTGCCGGATGAATGCGCTTCTCTAGCGCAGAGAAAGAGTCGGTGAGCAAGCCGCAAGCAGCCGGATGGACGAGTAAGCTCAGCTCATCTCATCTCGCTCGGCCGCATCGACGGATAAGGCCAAGGAAGCGGGCGCTATTGCTTGCTGCATCTAGAGAGGAAATATGATTGACAAAAGACTGACAAGAAATGGGAAGCGCCACGGCGGCAAACACAAGGGGTAAACGGATGCAGGGTCGTCTTGATGGATAGATGGCAGCAAGATTGGGTAGCAGCATGGACGGATAATCGCAGGATGAGAGGATCGAACAAGGCCACAACAATTAATAGAGATGCTATACAGACGGCATGCTAAGCAGCATGGATCGGACTGAGTGCAGGAGTGAGATTTGACACAGATAACGAAAAGAAGGAAAGAAGAGCAGCAGCTGTAAACTCTCAATAGCGGTCCTGCATACATTTGCTGTGTATGCATTTGGGAGAGGAAGATCCGCAGCTCTGGGGGAAATGGAATTCCAGTCTCGAGGGTACTGCACTCATGTATCGCGCGTGCTCTCTGCATATGTGTCGCAAGCAAGGGGAAGGGTGCCAGAAACGACGAGGAATTAACTGGTACGCGGCAGCAGGGCAGATGCGCCGGCAGATGCGGCTCCGTACAGAGCTGGCGCATTCGCATATTGCGTCTCTCCCCATCCATCGCTTCATCCATGGACGATTAACAGCCAACAAGCAAGGAGAAGCAAAGGAAGGAGACGCAGCAGGCGGGAGATGTGCTTCTAGTCCGCCCAGGTCGACGCCATGTGTACAGTACATGTACATGGTGGTCGCTGGTACGTGTTACCAACAAGACCACTCACCACCCAAAAAAACCGGAGGCTTGGTGGGCTGGGAGAAGACGAACGACCGACACTGCAGACTATGCGTTTGGGGAACGATATCCGTCCAGCCGCCCAGCAACCGCCGCCATCGCACAGCGCTGTGCGACGTGCTACCCCACGTGAGCCTGCGCTGCCATGGCCTCAGTCCGTCGCGGAGAGTACGTACCTAGTGGTACGGCCCGTGGCATGAATGTCCAAGTCCTCCTTTGAGGGGTTTCTTTTATTCCTGTGCTAGGTAGCGTATGCAGCCGACCCCTCCCCACCGCCCGGGGGGGCCACGCCTGGACTGGTCCGCTAGCCCGCCTTCGCTTCCGCCCAGGCGGCAGATATATGCCTTTGGGAGACCGTCTCTGTGGCCGCCCGAGACAGGCCTATGTAGCTCCCGTAGGGCGCGACCACAAGCAGCCCGCACCAAGGTAAGGGAGGGGAGTGCGGTGCCAGTGTCGGCCTTCGTTGTAGGTGTTTTTTGTCGTCATCATGGGTGAGAGCCCTTCCCTTTCCCCTTGCGTGGATTGAGGAGGAGACGGTTTGCACAGTGATGGAAAGAAATCATTACAACGACGCAAGGGCTAGCAACAACAATGAGTGGCATTAACATTGGTTCCAAGCCTGATTGACTGGACATTTCCGCAACCGCCAAGCAAGCGCACCCCCTAACACACGGATGACGAAGAAAAGCAATCAAAACGACGTGGAACCAAACCGAAATGTTGATGCAAACTCGCCGTGTGTCAGTCAGTGTCCCCAAAACAGTCCCGCGTGAGCGGATTCCATGTCTTTTTTCGCAAATGGATAGTTTCAGTGTGGTGATGATGCCTTTTGGTCGTCCAACCAGCGACTATCTCTCCCTCTCTCGTCCGCCATTTCCTGATTTTTCCGCGTGGTCAAATTGAAGGGGAAGTGTACAAACAGAGAGGAAGCGAAACGGGAAACTGCAGGGCGAGCGAAGGAAGGAGGGACGAAAGAAAAGAAAAGGAATGCTACTGGGTGAAAAAATTGAGACAAAGAAAAAGAATCAACAGAGGTATCACAATTACATGGTACCCTGCAAAGCACAGCAGCGGCTGCAGGGCCCTTCAAACCGAAATGCCATCCCAACCCAGAGCAAAGCGACAATACGAGCCCGAAAAACTGATGCGTAAATCAAAGGATTTGCAAAGAAAGGTACTGCGACTCTTCAGAAATGACTGCCAACCTGTTGCCCGTATGCCCGTGGACCGTTACCAGCCGGATCAAACGACGCCGCCGAGCACAGTAGGAGTATATGAAGGATTCTGCCAATCGGAACCATGACGACGTGAGAGGAAGATAGAACGGAGAGGAAAAGGACGAGCCCACAAAGAAGACAACGAGAGCATGCCAACGCTCAGGTCTTCCTGACGAGCTCTTGCTCCGGTATACGATGGAGCCCGCCAGGAAGGTTCTCGCCAATGCTGCCACCACGCTGCAGCCTCAACTTTTCCATCAACTTGCCAATTGTGACGTACTCCTGTGGCTCGACGAAGCCGTTCGGCTGGTGTTGGAAGAAGCTCATGACAAGTTCCAATGCCTTCCTTGCATCTTCTTGCGACGGTGACGAGAGGGCCGTGCCGTTCGTGCTGTTGGGACTGACCGGTGAAATTTGCTGTGTCGTGGTTACAGGGGTCAGTGCCGGAAGCGGCGGCGGCTGCATCGACGTCGTCTGCTGTTGTAACAGCGTGTTGCTTGGCTGATGTTGCTGCTGCATCATCTCTTCGACTCCTCCCAGCGATGGGTCCGAAATGGGCGATTCTAGTGTCGACGTGACGTAGCGGGTAGTTTCGGCTTCAGATGAGGATGGAGGTGACCCATACGTATCTATCCCAAGCGCCGGGAAGCTTTGGCTCCTTTGTGTCACATTGCGCGATTGCTGCGACCGCATGAAGGGGCTAGGCCCGCACACGGAATCCGGCGTGAAGAAGGGCGAAGTCGGGCTCGTGGGACCCGCCGAGAAGGTCGATCCAGCCGCATCAGTAAAGACGCTCGACAAGGACGTATTGCTCTGCGAATGGGGAAATTGGCGGTTGTTTTGTTCTCGGAAGCCATCGGGGCTTTCGGTCTTGACGAGGTTTTCTTCGCTTTTCAAGGAGCCCGATGTCATGGGCGACGGCGACGACACTCCTCTTGGGGAACAAGGAGACATTTCGTTGGGAGTGTGCGCGCTTGACGGTGGGTTTGAAGGTTCCGAGTCTTCCGCGATTGATCGCTTTCTTGACTTGGCCCCCATCAAGTGATTCTTTTGCTTAAACTTCTCCAGCCAAGTGTTGCTGTTAGCTTTAATGTGGCTCTCGGAACTACCAACCGAAGCAGCGAAGAACCGGGCCTTTTCTTTAATCATGTCATCTGTCAGAGGCAATCCCTGCCGCTGGTGGTTCTTTGCCCAGTTTGCCAAAGCTCTCTCGACGTCGGGGAACTTGCTCTTTGATCTCTTGATAGGAGAGCGGCTTCCATCGTCCTGATACAAGTACTTTTCCTTTTGCCTCAGGACCTTGGATACAGTGCTAGTACAGTCAGCATTCTGGGACGATTTGTAAGTCCAAGAATAAATACCTGCGCTCAACGCCAAACATGGCTATTCAAATCAGCAACGAGCGGGAAGACAGAGCCGATGTACTCACCTCCGATCTCCGTCTGCTTTACAGTAGGATGTTCCTCATGGTAGAGACACATGCGTCGACGGTCATTATCTGTAAGCGTCTTTCTAGGTGTCGATGATGTCCGAGTCGGAGTGGCCGAAACTGGGCCTGGAATCGCTCGTACTGGTGCAGGCGCAGGAGCAGAATACATTTGCTGAGGCGCGTAGCTGGTCTGGCCCGTCAACATGCTCGGCCACTGGGGCATTATGAGCGGTTGGAGGTGTTGATGCGTAGGCCTGGGTGGCTGCATTGCTTGCTGCTGAGAGAACATAGGCTCCATTGGCGACTGATTAAAGGAAAAGCCAGTGTATTCTTGGACTGGAGACTGGTGGGCATAGGCGGCCGCCGAGTCGGTCCAAGGTGCTGCCGTGCCATATTGGAAGGTGGACTCGTCCGGGTGGTGTTGCTCGTGCTTGATGCCTATGTGGCTCATGGCGAACAGAAAGCGAATGCTGCGTGTGGGCGAACCGTGTAGTTGGAATTTTGGGACAATGTCAGACTTCTTGTATGCTGCGAGTGCATCCGAGAGAGTGGTGATCCTGAGTTCAGAAAGGGAAGGGTGCATGCATGCACGGGGAGCTCATGAAGCGAAACACGGTAGTGGTACCACGGCGCAAGCGAAAGGGCAAACACCAGAGACAAGAATGAGACAAGACGGGGGGGGCCTCGCCGACAAACGGGGGAGCAAAGATCCGAAGAGGATGGGCGATGGGTTCGAGATCAAGACGGGTGGAGAGGGTAGAAGTTGTAGGGGCAGCTCAGGCAGAGAGCGGTAGTAGGGTTGGTACGGTGCGGGTGCAGTGCGGTGCGATGCGGGTGCAGAAGCGGGAGCAGATATGCAGCTGGTGCCCCCTGTTTGTCTGTTTCGTGGACATGGCCGTCTGGATGTTTAGAACTGGGAAAGGCGGCTGTCGCTCTCTGGGGCGGCCAGTGGGAAGGCGAGGCGGAGACGTTGGACGCTGAGAGGGCAGTCAAGTCGGGTAGCGGTACAGTCCAGACGCAGGCCCTGCTGGGATTGTTGGAGAGCTTCACGAATCGAAGATCGTGGTGTGGTGGTGTCCTGCTGCTGGGATCAGCTATCGGCCGTGCGCGCCGGACGGGCGACGGAATCGCTGCCCCGGTCCCTCTGCGCCCCCTTGTTTCTCATGCCCACTGCCACCACAACCACCACCTGCGCCCACTCCTCTCACAAGGGTACAGACCTCCTGCTTGATGCTGCTGGCTTGCCAGGAGCTCGCGAATCACTCGTCGCCAAAAACAAAAAGCCACAAAACCAAAAGTGTCCGGGCACGCCGGTTCGTATCATGTCTTGCCTGGCCGTCATCAACGCCATGCAAACAAGTAAATGTTGTTGCTACAAACCTGTGAGCTCCATCCATCCGTGTACTGTGCCTCGACGCCTCCCAACCCTGTCCTGGACTGCAATTCCTCTGCGGCATCCTCTCCTCGAGGATCCCCCTCCGGTCGCTCGGGCGCCGACCTGCTGTCGATCAGTCGAGTAAGCCCGGCGAAAGAGGGAGATGCATATCCACACGTCTCCATCCGCTTTCCAAACTCCGTGTTGCGCTTTTCCCTCTTGGCCAAGGCCGCGCCCACAGCCAGCCTAGTGGTTCCGGATGTGGTTGTCCCACCCCACCAATCATCACTACTTTTTGATATGCTCCGAAAATTGCTCCACGCCACACCCGGGGCGCGGCCTCTCCCAAAAGGTATGCAGCCCGCTGATCACCGTTTGACGATAGTTACTGCGCGTGACGTAAGCCTATTGCTTTCGCCGCCAACTTGTTCCGCCAACACTTACCAACATCCTCATCTGCCAGCTCGTGCGACAGTCCGACACGCTGCGGCTGGTGCTTGACGGACTTGCCGTAGACAATTCCATGCTTGAATTGTTCCGTGATGGTCTTGTGGATTTGGTTACACTGTGTAGGGTCCGGTTAGCGCGGCTCGCGGCACGAGAGGCGATCAAACAGCTTACAAAATCCTCAACGGTGCATGCGTTGGATCTAAGCACGACGGGAGCCGAGTAGTCGGGCATGCGGCCCTTGGGCTTGGTATAGACTCGTCGGAGATTAAGCTTTTCCCACATTTGCTCCAGCAGCTCGTCGATGTTCCAGCCGTGTTCCGAACTGATGGGACACGCACTGGGAATCCGGTACAGCAGGTCCAGCTCCTCGATGGTGATGGCGTCAATCTTGTTCAACGCGTAAATGGCAGGAATGTACGCCCTGCTCTTTGCCTCCAGAACGTCGATAAGATCGTCAATGGTTGCGTCGCAGCGAATGGCAATATCCGCCGATGCAATCTTGTATTCCTTCATAACGGCTTTGATTTCCTGTTTCGGCAGCGCTCAGCGGCTTGTCGAGATGCTTGGGCATATAGCCAACTTACGTCTTGGTCAATGTTGGTCAGCGGTACGGTGTTGGTAATGTTGATACCACCCTGGTCCTTTTTCTTGAAGACAATGTTTGGAGGCTCCTTGTTGATGCGGATGCCGAATCCCTCAAGTTCCGACTCGATGATGCGCTTATCGGTGAGGGGCTTATTGACGTCGAGGACGATGCAGATGAGATGGCAGGTCTTTGCGACGGCAATGACCTGTCTACCTCTGCCCTTGCCGTCCTTGGCTCCTTGAATGATACCAGGCAGGTCGAGAATTTGGAGTTTAGCGCCATTGTAAATGACTTGACCGGGGACCGTGGTAAGCTGGACCGTATGTCAGTTATCTGTTCGTCTGCTGGTGCAATTTACCAACTGTTGTAAACTCGTATGCAGCAGCTGCGGATACCGTTAGCCAGTGGTTTTCGAAAATGGGACTTAGCGACATACCTTCAGAGTGTTGGCCCGTTAACTTGCTCATCAGCGTTGATTTTCCCACTGAGGGGAAACCAATGAAACCTCTAACATGTGCGTCAGTGATTGCTCAGGCCCAGCCTGTGCCAACCTACATGCTAGCCACACCGGTTCTCGCGACGTCGAAGCCAACTGCCGGCGGTGTGAGTGAAATTTCCTATGTCGTCCGGGAAAGTTGTCCTTACTACCACCACCACCTCCGCCGCTGGTGGGGGTCAGCAGTTCCTTCTTGAGCTTTGAGAGCTTCGCCTTGAGTTGTCCTACACACCCGTCAGACCTGCATCCGATCGCGTTGCGCCGGTTCCGCTGCCGTACCCAAATGAAACGACGTCGCCTTGTTTTTCTGCGTCCGGGCCATCTAATTGGGGGGGTTAGCGCAGAATTCGCGGTGGGTTGACGTGGACGCACTTCGGCCTCAATCTCCTTGATCTGTTCATGAGGGCGTCAGCAGGCGCGTTCAAGGAAATGGCGACTGTGAAGCTTGCCTTGTCCACCGTGGTCGCCATGATTGCTGGCCTTCCGGTTGCGGTCTATCGTGAGGTTACGGTATAAAGTTGAGGGCTTTTCGAGTCTCTGAAGGTGTCTTGTCGGCAAAGAAACACTGTTCTGTGCAGAATGACGTGGGTGCTGTAGGAAGATTTGGCGGGTAGTTGTGGTCGCTGGCCGGCGATCTTGGCGGCGACTCGGTTCGCAATTCGATTGGCAGGGCTGACCAAGGGAACGTCACTGCCGCAGGGTTACCCGGAGAACTAAGACCACGCCATCTTTCTCTTGGACCGCACCTGATAGCTTTGTGCGTCCTGGCGACTACTGACGGGACTCTGTGTTGCACAATTGCTCCAACCACTACGACTACAACCAAGATACGTAAGTTGGTGTCGGCCCAAAGCACGCAATTATCTGCAGCCTTTGCTCATCACGCTCCTCCGCATAGATACAGACGGACGCGTGCGCGTTGGCGTAGACTAGCAGGTTCCTGAGACACGCACGCCTTTGCTTTTGACCCTATCCACTCAAAGCAACTCTCCGACGGTAGCCGGAGGCAAACATCTCCCCCCGACTACCTTAAAACGCCATCCCGCCCTGCCGCTTGTCTCACTGCCCTCGTATCATCGTCTTCTCCTCCTCCTCTTCCTCCTCCTCCTCCTCCTCCTCCTCCTCCTCCTCTTCTTGTCAATCATGACAGCTCTAGACGAAAGCATCATCTCCTCACCTGCCGCGGGCCAGTCCAAGTCGCAAGACATAGACGCTTTCCACGCCCTCATCCAGGACCTCAGCGCCATTCTTGGGCCATCCTCGGGCATCGACTCGGATGACGTTGATCCTCAAGAGCTTGAGGATCTCATGAGAAAATATGTATCCAACCCCCTTGAATGGCAAAAGTATGCCCTGGGCGACGGCAGTCGAAACTACACGCGCAACTTGGTAGACAAAGGCAATGGCAAATCCAATCTGTATGACCTCGCCTCAACGTGAAACAGTGTCGCCAAACCATTCAGACTGATGACCTTGCAGGTTGATCTTGGTCTGGACTCCCGGCAAGGGTTCACCAATTCACGAGTCAGTATACGATCTGGCTTCCATTTCTGATGCCCTCAATTGTTAACGTGACCTCAGTCATGCCAATGCGCATTGCGTCATGAAAGTCTTGAAAGGAAGTCTGAAGGAGACTCTTTACTCTTGGCCGGACCGCCACCTCTCCGAACAGGGGCAGCCAGCACCGCCCAAGATCAAGAATGAAACGGTTTACCACGAAAACAGCGTGACATACATGTCTGACCAGCTGGGCCTGCATCGCATCTCGAACCCTGACCCGGAGAACTACGCCGTATCTCTCCATCGTAAGTCATGATAACTCGAATGCCTCGGTCTATCATGCTAAGTGACCTTGGCAGTCTACACGCCACCAAACGCGGAGCATTTTGGATGCCAGATCTTTGACGAAAAGACGGGAAGAGCCAGCCACGTTTCCCAAAGCAACTTCTTCTCCGTCGTCGGCCACAAACTCTAAACGGCATTCCTATTCCCTGGGAACAAAGGCTAGGGCTTTTGGAAAGAAGTGGCGTTCTGGTTAGAGGTTTTGGGTACGAGACGATCGATGTGACCGGCTGCATTTTACGGTAATTCCCTCTTATGTTGTATTTCCACTGTTTGGTGTTCTTGTCGCTTCAACCGTATGACTAGAAACTTGCACATCACTAGCAGGACAATAAGCTTTTCAACACCATCAGTCCTGACCAATCACAATGCCTCTCCTCTTGGTCGAACTGCACTTAACACCTCGACCGTTGGTAGTTGCCAAATGTCCTTGTTCCTTTCACGTTTTCGCATGGTAGATCGTTCATCATCTCGGGCCGCTCCAGCAGCTATCATGGCGACCAGAACGAATCAGTCTGCTAATGCCAACAGTGGTCTGCGAACCGCTCCTAGCCACAGGCCCGCTCTGGAGATTCTCTGCCTCGGGGCTTGCTTGTCCGACAACATCGTGGCTGCTGTAGCGTTCACTGTTTCCATCGCCACGCGGATGGTGGTGAGTACCTGGCATGGACCGTCCTCGACTGGCGGCTGGCTGCTCGTCTCATGACTATTCAGCCGTTTACCAAGAACAGCTCCTCTTTTCCTCGCAGATGATGGCAAGCCGCGCTGTTACCAATGTCTAGACTCGATGCCTAGCCCTTTGCCGCCACGGAGCTGGAGTAGTCTCCCTGAACCATGTTCAACCACGGGTGCGGTTTTGACAGCTTTCCATTTTCATGCTTGCCAGTATGGACACCTCCGCAAGTACTTCCATCGTCAATTTTCCTTGCCAAATTTCCACCTGCGGCATCACCCTGCTACCCGCCGCGTTGTCCAATCCGTTTCCCAACGTTCCACATATCGTTGCCCTTTGTTCTGTTTCAAAATGCCGCTTGAAACTATTTCACGGGGTCGAGCTTGGCTGCGATAGCGTCGACGTTGTTCGGAGCTTTGACAGCGAGAAGATGAGTAAACGGACAGGGAAAGGAACCTATGTCGACGTGGACGCTGAGTAATATTCTGAGGGTCAGCCTGAAGAGTCGGGAGGGCCCTACGAACGGGTTGAACAGGCGCGGGAAGGCTTTGGATGCGCACAAGTAGTACGACGACACGCCCAGCCATTTATTGCGCCTGGACAAGTCGCGTGATGAGCTGATGACTGCAAGTAACCCTTGGCGGCATCCGTTGAGGCTATGTCTTAGCTCCTATACGGAGCCGGAGCTCCACATGGACCCGACCAGTAGTTTATATACAAGGCTGAAATTCCTGCCCCTGTGAGAAAATGGAACTCTCCTTGAAAGACTAAAGCAGCATGATACCCACACGGTGGTAGGTTGCTCGGCGTCGAGAAACAAGGGCAGCGCGCCAAGGCAATGCCTCCCTCGGCCACGGAGCGGCTGAAGCACCGGATCACGCTGTTCGCATGGAACTCAACCAGGCGATCCGGACACTGACGCAACCCCGACCACAGCAAGACATGACGAGGCTCGCAGCAGCAGGCCGGCCATCATCAACTCCAAGCTCTCCCAAATGCAACTGGCGCTGTCGCTGCCCGTAGCGCACCTCCAGTCGTCGGCGCCGTCGCCTTTTTGGCTTCCCTCTGCCTTCTTCGCTGTCTCCGTCCTCTCGGCCCTTTGCAGTTCGCCTGACCACTCGCTCCTGGCCACGTCGCTATCGTGGGCTCTGCTATGGATATACAGTAGTCTGCAGATCGGTCTGCGGCACGGGAGGGACAATGTCCTGAGAAGGAGATTCAGCTGGACGGCGGGCGCGTTGCTCGCCCTGGCGCAAGTGTGCGAGCAAACTGCGAATGACGAGGAGGGTTTTTGGTGGACAAAGGTACGGGCGAGAAGATGCATATGGAGGATAACATGTTGACACTCGGCATCAGTCTTTGCTACCTGCTACGCTGTACATAATCCGCGCTTCGGACGTCATCGCCTGCTCGTTTCCCTTTGCAAACCTCGACGACCCCTCGAATCCTCAGGGCTCGCGTGCTCTGTTGCCATATGGCTTCGTGGCTCTGCTCACAGTTTCGGCCGCCGTTGCGCTGAGTGCGGTCCCAATTCTACCACAAGTCACGGCCCTCGGTGTCTGTAGCGTCGTGCTCACGAGCTTCGCCCTAATTTTGCTCGAGCACTCCATGACAACCATTCGGGATCCCAAACAGAGCTTGAGCAACGGAGTGTCGCCGGTGTTGCCGGTACGTCCACGTTCTGGTAGCATTGTGCGGTCAGACGCGTGGCTAGTCACGATGCGCGAGGCGGCATTGATCATTTCGATATCGTGCTTTGTGCTTTCTTTTTGCTTTGAAAAAAGCTACCGCATGCACACGGTAGCGCACGACGGCGAGGCCGAGACGGTACTGCAACTGTGGGAGAGCGCGGCGCGAGCCTTTGCGTTTCAGCAGGCCGTCAGGATGACCTTGACGGGCGCTGTTGCCAACCTGCTCCTTTTCCTAATGGTGAGTGACCCACACTGTTTATCTCGTGCACAGTTGGCCCAGGTATCCCGCTCTTATCAGTCAAGTCGCGCTTTCGCCCTTGCCGAAGCACCACTAATGTATCCCTGTTTGTGTTTCTTCATTCCCCAGTGGGCATAGCTACCGCTCCGGCGACGCACTATGTTCCCGTGGCCGTCTTGCTCCACCATCCTCCCTGTACTGACGCCAACGCTGGACAGATCCGTCAGGCAGGTGCTTTTGACTCGGTCTGCTCGTCCCTCGCCGGCCTCTTGTTCGCCCACGCCTATGCGTTTCCCTCGCTGCAAGCTTTCTGGTTTGCCCTGCTCTATGGGGCGGGTGCACTGTCGCTGAAATACCACGCGCCTGGTCGAGATAGCAAGATGCTGGCCCGGCACTTTCTCACAATCGTCGCAGCTATTTCCTTTAGTTTCATCCTCTTTAGCTACCTCCGACAGCTCACCAACTTCTCGCAACCTCCACCTCCCGAAGCCCTCGGTTCCATTCACCTCAAAGAAGCCCCGGACACCTCCAAACCGCTCACTCTGTCCGCAAATGACCGACATCCTGTCGAACAGCTGATTGCCGAGGCGGGGAAAAACTGGGAAAACAAGTTGTCTAGGCAATCGCAAACGCTCGAAGACGCCGTTGCCCGCTATCGCCAACGATTCGGCATACATCCACCCCCACATTTTGATCGGTGGTTTGAATTTGCAAAAAGAAAGGGTGTCCAGCTCATTGACGATGGCTACGACGAAATCTACCGCGCATTGACGCCCTTTTGGGCGCTCAAGCCGGCAACAATACGGGCGCGAGTGAGGGAAGCCCTTGGACACGGTGACAATTCCCTGATTGGACTGTTGATTCGTGATGGGCAAGCGACGCACATCGAAGGTGGACAAGAGTGGCAGCAAGAGGCAACGTTGGGCATGATCAAAAGCTTCATCGCACACCTGCCCGACATGGACCTTGCCTTCAACATCCACGACGAGCCGCGCGTGGTCGTGCCGCACGACCAACTTTCTCAACTGATAGGCCGTGCCAAGGGTGAAAACATGCCCGCTGCTTTGGCGACGACACAACCAAAGAACCAGTTCTCGAAGCGTCCAAAGGACATGAACAATGGAAAGCGCATCGACGATGTCCGTTTTACGCGCTTCAACCAGTTCGCCCATCAGGGTACCTGGACCCACTCCCGGCTGTCTTGCTCCCCCGACAGCCCGGCTCGCTGCATCGACGAAAATCCGCCCGACAACCAGACGGCGTACGCGGTCAGCGAGCTCGGCTTCATCTACAACACGACGGCCTTTTCCGACATTTGCAACTCGCCCTCTCTTTCCTCGCACTACGGCTTCTTCGACAGGCCCAACGCATTCAACCTCGTCCAGGAGCTATTCCCCATCTTCTCCCAGAGCAAAATCAGCTCCTACCAAGACATCCTATATCCGTCGCCGTGGTACTGGTACGGCAAAGTACAGTACGAAGAGCTCCGCGACCCTGCCTGGGACGACAAGGCCGACGCCCTCTACTGGCGGGGCAGCACAACGGGCGGCTTCAGTCGCAACAGCGGCTGGCGGAGGCAGCACCGGCAACACGTGGTAGCGCGGCTCAACGAGCCAGGCAAAGCGCTCATCATGGCCAAGCAGACGGAACAGGTGCCCAGCAGCCCGGAGGATCCCGACTCGCCGCGCACCGAGCGCACTAGCTGGACGCCCAAGCCCGCGTCGCGCAAGGATTACGCCGAGTTGTTCGATGTGCACTTCTCGCACATTGGCCAGTGCGACCCGGGCGACTGCGACGCGCAGCGCGAGTTCTTCAAGCTGGCCGACGCGGCGGACCAGCAGGACGCATGGCGCTGGAAGCATCTACTCGACATGGACGGCAACGCGTTCAGCGGGCGTTTCTACGCCTTCCTCAAGTCCAAATCGCTCGTCTACAAGATGGCGCTGTTTCGCGAGTGGCACATGGATTGGCTGCAGCCGTGGCTGCATTTCGTCCCACTCAGCCTCCGTGGCGACGAGTGGCTCGAGGTCGTCCGCTTCTTCCAGGGCGAGGATGAGGGAAAGCGGTTGGCGCGGTTTGTAGCCGGTGCTGGGCGTGAGTGGGCGGGCAAGACGCTGCGGAATGCCGATTTTGAGGTCTGGTTCTTTAGGCTGCTGCTTGAGTGAGTTTCCAACCCCCCC
>JAIFKG010001257.1:0-13333 GCA_020351975.1 Phyllosticta ampelicida | reverse complement strand
GATTGAAGGCAGGCAGCAAGAGAGAAAGAGAGAGAGAGAGGGAGAGAAAGAAATAGAATGAGGGGAAGAGGGGAGAGGTGGGCTTGGGCATCGAGATGCCGCTATCTTCCGACACTGACTTCGTCCACTCTTGATACCACGCACGCGTGACGACGACGAATGGAACAGATGAGCGGGTGAATGAGGAAATGGATGAGCGATGTTCGCCACGGCACGGCATGGCCAGGGGGAGCAGGGAAAAGATCACGGGGGGAGAAGACAGCGAGAGGGAACACCACATGGGTGCTGCGAGAACCGCCACGACTATGTGCAGCCCTCAACACCATGATCAGCGCCGACTCGAAGAAGCGAGCAGAAGGCGCAGCGCCACAACCGGGCGCCATCCACCAGCCAGCCAGACAGACATCAGCCGACCAATGCTACAAGCAGAGCAAGGCGGCACGATGGAAACATCTTAAAGCTGCCGTTGCGCGTGACCCTTTCAACACCATCCCGGCGCAAAAGGATGGAAAACGCGATTGCGAGAGCAATGACAAGAGACGACCAAGAAAGAGCAAGGTAGTGCTAGTAAGGTAGCATTGGTGACAACCTGGTAAGATGGACCCAGGACAAGGTCCCTTCCTCTTTGCACAAAGAAGGGGTAAGGGAGGAAGGGCACGAAAACCTCGCCTGCCCGCCGTGCTATCATCACACGGAAATGTAGAGCAGGATGATTACCTACACCGCAGGGTGCTTGCCTGCCTGGTGGCGGCCTTTCCATTGGACAATGGATGCCGGAGGTCATGGAAAATGCAGAGCGCAGGGCGGGCAGTACAGTCACGGTGGCAGGGAAATCGCCGTGGAGGGGGTAGAGAGAGAAAACGGGAAAAAGGGCATGTTGTCTGTGAGTGGTGAGGTGTCCGGCTCGGGCATGCGCAAAAAAAAAAAAATCAAAGAAAAAACCGCAGAGCGTGGGGACGTGGACGGACATGGGAGCATGGCTGGTGGGTTTCCGTTGTGGATTGTCGACATGCTGTGGGTGTGGTGGACGGTCCGACAATGGGACACGAGGCTTGAATGATTTTTTGCGTCCTCGCTGACTGTCGGCGAGGAACTGCGGTGCGGAGCGCAGACAGGCCGAGCAGTTGAATACATAGGCGAGGGAGATGGGGGATATGAGTGCGGAGGATGATGTACAGAGTGCTAGTTGTGTGCGTGTATCGTGCTTTTCCCAGCGGCTCTTGGGGTGAGATTGAAGGTTTCGGTGATGGACATTGAAGCATCAGACAGACGATGGTATTCTGGGGAGCGAGAAAGGGAGAAGACTTACGACCGACTCAAACGGAACTTGTCCGAGTCAACCAACGTATTGCAGATGCCCTTCATGCAGACGGCATTTTGACTGCCCGCCTCCATCTAACCCATCGTCAGCAAAGGCGCATACGGGCAGCCAAGTAACCAATCACGCGCCTCGTGTCCTTGGCCAGGAAAGCCCCCCTCCAACCGAAGCGGGAGAGGGTGCTGACAATAAGACAGATGGGCGACGAAACGGGTAGTCAGCATGCACGCCAATCATTCAGGCTATCCATTGGATGCCATCCTATCCGTCTATCAACGGACGGAGAGGGGCATGAGCGGTTCATTCGGTTGCAGTCTGCGGGGATTTTCTTGCGTGACTCCCCTCTACTTCTTCGACTGGACGGAGATCGTCGTCGTGGGCGGCGGCTGCGGCTGCAGCTGCATGGCGGACTGGATATTGGTAGATACACGGGATTCTCGGTGCCGGACGGACGATATCGCCTATTTGGTGCTTGCTGAATCCGTTGCTGACCAGCGGATTGGTTGTAGAGTGTGGATGCGGCCTGGAACGGCATATAAGATAGGGTTTGTCGATGTCGTAGATGGTCATGAGGATGGTGTATGAGGGGCACGGCAGATGTGCCAGAGCCGCGGTGCTGTTGTGCTGCATGGCCGATAATGTACATGGATGGTGTGCTGAGACTTGGTGATAGTTACCGTATAATCATCAACTCCTCGGCTTGAGAGCGACCGCAATGGTTCTTCCCGTGTCCATCTCAAGATAGAACACGCAGTCAAGCCGCCCTCGACCGCTGTTGATGTTTTCGTCCAAGACAAAGTCTTGATGTGTGTGTACCGCGAAGTCTATCAACACATCTCGTACCCGCCCGCTTGAGACATGCCTGTTCTTGCATGAACTATCTTAGCCGAGCGAGCAGCTCCTCGTCTTGTCTGCATGTCCATGTGAGGAGTAGGTGTGTAAGCAATCCACAATGAAATGCCTCGGGTCGAGCCGAACAACCCTCGCCAGAGCGCTGCACCCGCGCTTTGCGATGCGTCAAGGGCTGCTCTGCCATCTGAATCCAAGTACTTTTGTGAGAAGCAAGATTGAACGTGGAACCGCATCTCCATGCTGGTGCACCCAATCTGCAGAATGTCCGTTGCCCCCACCCACACTCGGCCAAACCACACGCTCAACGAGTTCCGTTCGCTCATCGCCGACATCGCCGACGCTATCACCAAAAACCACCCAGGCAACCCATCTGCTTCTTTGATTCGAATCTCTAGTGCCAAACGCGCGATGGGGTCAATGCCGTGACCGTCGTCGCCCTTGAAGAGCCACCGTCCAGCCTGTCAGCCAAGAAAATTTCGATGCCATTGTTGATGCCCCAGTTGCGGAACGCAGGGCACGCATGTCTGGGTAGGAGACGGCGCCGGCGCACGACCCCTGAACCCCAAAGATCTGCCTTATGTAGGCGGCCTTGCATTGCTTCTCAAGGGCAGGAAGACCTTTTCTTCCTCACCTCCAGCAGCAGCAGTACCGCTGTAGCACCGCGTGCCATCGCCACAAAGAATCGATGCGTCTCCAAGGCGCGCAGTCTGCCTAAGGGGGACACGGGACGTGGTGCGCCGAGTGCCGGGCGAAATAGATTAAAAGATTCGCCGGCTGGAGATGGAGCAGCAGACGAGTGCTGGGATAAAGCAAGGCACTCGCGCTGGCTATGGTCAAGGGGGGAAGGGGGTTTTCCTTCCTTTTGCGCATAGACTTGATCGATCTTGGCGTGGTGGTTGGTGCCCTGTTGACGGGTAGGGGCAACGGATGCAGAATCTGGTGTAGGGCTGCCCACCACGGCAAGTTGCGAAATCTGATGTCATTGGTTGGTTTCTTAACATCACATTAACATCATAGGACGCTATCTATTGGATTTCTTGCTTTTTTTTATCATGCGTTTGTGAATAAGCGTTGCCTCAAGGCTGACCGTCAATGGCACAATGGGTCCAAGGCGGCAGTTCAAGGGTCGCGAGAGAAACTGGGCGTTACGGCCGGGCGTGTGGCATCCTCGATGCCTTCTTCTTTCAGGACGCTTACTCGACAAGGCTTCTGACATGTAGCTGGGTCACATTGATAGCCGTCCTGTTATCTCTACCGGATGACTGTCATCCCGTCGTCTCAAATTGCAACATCTAGTCTGCCGGGCAGCAGAGGGGCAGTGTGCCGGTCGGCATCGCCGTTGCCCGTAGCCTCATCTTGCCCTTCTGTTGACTGGTCGGCTTAGCCGAGTAGCTTGTCGTACGAGTGGTTCAGTGCTCTGGATGCGCCGACGTCGACGATGCAGCTAAGCGATTCAATCACAAACCCGTCTCAGTGCATCCGGAGACCAGTGATGGTGATTGGACGCAGTGGATTTGCTTGTGGCGCTTTGTTTATGCTCCAGCAGGCCACTGAAGCGGTCTACGCAAGCGACAGCGCGACGCATCTTGCGAACCAACAAGGTGGTCAACTTTGGAATCGTTCCCGATTTGGCAGCACCAAGCCAGCAAAGTGGTCTCCTGGGACTTCTCTTTGTTGCAGGCTTCAGATGGCATGTAGTGAGCCTCTGCATTGTGAGTCTCTCGACCCTGGCACTCCCTTCAACGTCCAGTGGTTCGTTGTACCATGCTGCCCCAATTTCGCGATGGAGTGGAAGATACCGACACAACTTCCCCACCATGTTTTGCCCCACAATTCTCTTCTCGCGGGCGACAATTCGGGTATCAATGGACAAATTCGCTTGCTGACTGCGACCCGAGCAGCGCATTTGGGCTGAGTTTGCATGTTGGAAGACAATCCATTGTTGTTGCCGTGGAGGCTATGGCGGGAATGGTTCGAGATTTGGAGAAGTGGTGAAACTTCTGCCTGGAGACCCATGGTTCCGCTTCCATGCTTCTCCCCCAAACGCACATTTTTCTCCATTTGCGCCAGGAACAAGTCAACATGCTGTCACTTGTCGCTTGTCACTGTGAATCCTGCGTGTCTCGCGGTTGGCCATGGCGTAGATCGTGGAGGCTAGAAGACGACGACCGAACGCTAGCGCTTCCCGGACGACTCGGAGCTAATCAGCGGGCAGAAACAGACTCGCTGAGAATCCATGGCGGGCATTGTCCATTCATAACGGTCATCCGAGAAATGTACGCTCTGGTCGGTGCGTCATCCCTGTGGCTTTGCCCGGGCAGGTCTGCAATGCATCTCTGTCGTCGAGTTTTTGCCCTTTTGGTCAGCCTTGCACGAAATGCCGAGGAGAAGGCCGACGGTTGTGTCCTGTTGTGGTCACACAGCTTGCCTGACCTGAAGCCAGAAGGGAGATCGACGTTGGGTTGTGGATTTCCACGAGCCGCCTTGTAAATGACGTCAAGGTCTTGCAATTCAACACCACCAGAAAAGAGGCGGGTACTGGTGTGGACCATGGCACAGTCCAGAGAGGGCAACAAAGACCAAAGTATGGGCAGTCAATGTCTTTTGGCCCCCTCGGCTCCATCCATTCGATCAGTCAAGTAGAGCAATACTAGCGGACCACAGACAGACCCGGGCAGCCTGCTAGTGAAATGCTGGACTGCAGCGGTCGGTGGTTATGAACTTCGCCATTACACGAGATGATTGCTGCTCGTATTCCATCCTACCCAGTGATATGGATGCGGATGCAGATACCACTCTGCTACGATACGGGAATCTGCTAAGCTAGCTGCCGCCCACCCGTCAGCGTAGGTCAGTCAACAAAGCGGAAGATGGCCAGAATTAGGGGCGAAAAGGCTTCTTGGCGACTTTCACGCCGCTGATTGCCCCGGGGGCGCGAAACCACAAATACTTCGCTTAGCCCTGCTCCTGACGTGGCTGCGTCCAAACGAACATCGCGAGGGCGTCATGAGAGAATGAGACGATGAGACTATGAGACGACGGCGACGATGCAAGAAATGTTGATGCAGCGATGCAAATTCAAGGTCGACGCCAGGGCCGCCAGCATGACTCGGGTATCGATAAGGGATTTTAGGGCCGAGGGACGCGCCAAGTAGTGAGGCGGCAGGCGGAACCACTGTGGCCGTGTCGTGTGACTGCAGGGTCCCTGCCAAACGTTCTTCTACCGCTGGCTCCAGCGCGTCCGACTCAATTCCGCATTGCCAAAGCGTTTTGCAATCAATTCATTGAAAACTCGAGCTCCGGATACCGCTGACGTACGAGAATTGCCATTACAGCATGGCGCGCACCACGGCTGTCAGCGGTCACGCCAGGTCGCACAATGAAAAAAGCGCCAACGCCGCTATAGCCGCCAGCTCGACTGCTGGATACAAAACGGACTACAGTCGATGGCGCCTACTCGATGAGAATGGCAGGCAGACGTGGCATTACCTGGAAACCGACGAACAAGTCGAAAAGTGGCCTCAGTCGGTGGCTGATAGGTATCACTTGGGCTTGCCTACGGTACGTCATAGACACTATGATCAGGACCAAGTTTGGTAGACTGATACTGTCCAGTGTCTTCCTGATCAACAACCTGCAAAAACTCCAATCCAAGCTGTCGAAAACGGGCTTGCGTTCTTCAAGGAACTGCAACTTCCATCCGGACAGTGGGCGTGCGAGTATGGAGGGCCAATGTTTCTGCTCCCCGGATTGGCCGTCACCTGGTACGTGACCGAGACCGAGGTTCCAGAGGCATACAAGACGGAGATCAAGAACTATCTTCTCGCGCGCCAAAATCCTGTCGATGGTGGCTGGGGCCTTCACATTGAGGGCGAAAGTTCGGTTTTCGGAACCGCGATGAACTACACAGCTATGAGGCTCCTTGGAATGGATGCGGAAGATTCTAGAATGATCAAGGCGAGAGGCACACTGCACAAGATGGGCGGTGCGACACATGCGCCACACTGGGCCAAGTGGTGGCTCTCTGTATTGGGCGTCACCGATTGGGACATAGTCAACCCAGTGCCTCCTGAGCTTTGGTGAGACCCCAGATCAAGACGTTTGACAATGACTGACCAAAAGAGGCTTCTTCCTGATTGGGTTCCCGTTCATCCCTGGCGCTGGTGGATCCACATGCGCCAGGTCTTTTTGCCCATGTCATTCGTGTATTCCAAGAAGTGGTCGTACAAGCTCACTAACTTGACCAAATCGCTTCGAAGTGAGCTCTTTATTGAGCCATATGAAAGTATAAACTGGAGCGGCCACAGAAATAGTATCGCGCCGCAGGATAATTACCACCCCAAGACCTGGGTTCTAAACACCATCAACTGGATACTCGTGTACATCTGGATCCCATTCCTGAGGTTCGACTGGTTGATCAAACGTGCCGAGGAGTGGGCATATCAACTTATCAAGTACGAGGACGAGAACACCAACTACGCCTGTCTTGCGCCTGCCAACGCCCCAATGAACTTGATTTGCGCATACATCGAAGAAGGACCTGAAAGCTTCGCCGTGAAGAAACACCGCGAGAAGCTGGCCGACTTCTTGTGGGTCAAAAATGAGGGCATGCTAATGAACGGAACCAATGGTGTGCAGATTTGGGACACTTCCTTCTTGATACAAGCTGCTGTTTCGGCTGGTGTGCAAAACGACGAAAGGTGGAAGCCCATGCTGACAAAAGCCTTGGAGTTTTTGGAGAAGCAGCAAATGTTGGAAAACCCTACTCACCATGAAATCTCATACCGGCAAGCTTCCAAGGGCGCCTGGGCGTTCAGCACCCGTGAGCAAGGATACACCGTCTCCGACTGCACGGCAGAAGGTCTCAAATCAGTCTTACTCCTCCAATCTTTCGCAAGTTACCCGGATCTCGTCTCTGACGAGCGCTTGCAATGGTCTGCCGACCTCCTCCTTACCATGCAAAACCCATCAGGCGGCTGCGCGTCGTACGAACCCACTCGTGGCTCTACAAAACTGGAATGGCTCAATGCCGCTGAAGTCTTTGACCGTATCATGGTCGAATACGATTATCCCGAGTGCACCACCGCGGTCGTGACGGCTCTTTGCGCGTTCCGCAAGCAGTTCCCCAAGTACCGACGCGCCGAGATTGACGCCTTCATTGAGCGTGCCGTCGGGTACATTCGGCGCGCCCAGCGCGCAGATGGTTCGTGGTATGGAAGCTGGGGCATCTGTTTCACGTACGCAGGCATGTTTGCCCTCGAGTCTCTCCGCAGCGTTGGTGAGACGTACGAAAACTCGGAGCGGGTCCGTCGGGCTTGCCATTTCTTTGTAGAGCGACAGATGGAGGACGGCGGCTGGGGGGAGAGCTACAAGAGCTGCGAAGATCTGGTCTGGCGCAACCACGAGAAGAGCCAAGTCGTCCAGACTGCATGGGTCTGCATTGCCTTGATGGAGGCTGAGTTTCCCGACAAGGCTGTCGTCACCAAAGCTCTCAAGATGATAATGAGCCGGCAGCAGGCCAATGGCGAATGGCTACAAGAGGCCATTGAGGGTGTCTTCAACAATTCTTGGTGAGTTTATCTCCCCTGTTGCCAGCTGTTAAGCGGGTACTGACATGAGACAGCATGATTTCTTACCCGAATTACAAATTCATCTTTCCGATCAAGGCTCTCGGCATGTACGCGCGCAAGTACGGTGACGAGAGCCTTCTATAGACGAACTTAACGAACAGAATTGGCTCGGTAAATGGACATTGCATTGCATCTGACCACACGGTCAACTTTTTTCTAATTTCTCAAGCGTTTTGCGCATGTAAATCTGGACTTTGTAATCACTACGGCTTCTTCTTGCTCCAGACGGCTTCCGGGAAGACAGTTTTACAGAGGAGCAACCGAGATTCAAAAGGACCGTGGTCCTCTAATACATTTCCTATCGACCAGAGCGATCCCTTCGATAATCGAGATTGTCATGAATCGGACACCCTGACTCGCACCTTTCACCGCCTCTTGGCAGATCTACTTCAGTACTTGGGATCCACTTTATTTACCACCCGTGAAATCCCCGCAAATTGCACATAGAGTTCTGGCCCCCCATAGCTCATGTGAGACAGCTCTCGAACGTCTCAAAAGACCCTTTTCGGCGTAGCACTGCACTTATCCGGCCCGGCTCGTGTATTGAAATCAGCTTCCTTCTTCTTTTGGATGCATTTCGGGTAATATGGGACAAGTGGAGCGATCACTGTCATGCCGCGTTGCGAAAAAACAGGGGTAGAAGATGGAGTGCAGAAAGTCTCCTCGTCACGCGCCGCGACGTGCTCGTTCACCACAGTGTTTTCTAGCTATCATACAAACAACACACAAACAACACCCGCTCGAGGATATCTGCCAGCTTAGGGCGTCCACTTCACTACATCTTTTGTTTACATGTCTCTCTAACTAGTGTCTGTCATTGTATTTCTAGTCCATCATCTACACAACAACCGCAGCCATGGGAGGAACAAAGGGCAAATCGTCCAAGGTACATTGCTGCGCCCACACCGCCAATTCAAAACTCTCGCTAATCGTCATGCGCGACCCGCTACCAGTCGGGCTTCCGTCTACTGTGCTGTTTGAAAGAAAAGGCACAGCCGCAGGATGAACCTGTGCCTGAGAAGCCTAGGATACCAGCAACGGAACCAAAGACGCCAGCCAGTGCGCCGGGGTCAGCGCCAACGCCCCGGATCGCGAAAAAGGGCTCTGGTAGCTTGAAAGGCGAGGTAAGCACATGTCTTTGCACCAGCCTCTTCAATTTTGTGGTCTCAGAAAGCCACGGCCGAATTCAAACGTTCGGTAGAATTTTGCCGCTAGACCTTATCTGATATCTAGGCTTAGAAGCGAACAGCCTCAGGCAAACAGCAACAATCCACAGCCAAGGAGGAAGCTCCCGCTGCCAAAGTACTCAACAAAAATGAGGACCAATCAGCTCTAGTCGATTCCTCAAAACCAGCTGCCGACGTCGGACTTGCCAATGAAAAGACAGTAGAATCTCAAGAGAAGGTACCCGCCAAGGACGAGCCATCACCACCAGCCAAGGCCAAGGTCGGAGTTCCAAAACACCAAACCATTCGTCTTGTGGAAGAGCCAGCTGCTAAAGATGAGAGATCATCGCCGACGACCGTGATTGATGGCGACTCTCCCAGCTCAAACTCTGCTAGCAGTCTCCAGGGCTCCTCCAAGTACGATGGAACATCACCGCCGTCGACTGCCGACCCGGAAAGTCCAGAAAAGATCAACTTACATGAAGAAAAGGTGCTCGCCACTACTGACCCTCAACTCCCCGCGGCTGGACTCGAGGTCAGCCAAGAGGATGAGAAGCTCGATGAGCAGCCGCCCCCAGCTTACGTCCCAAGCCCGGACACGCCTGCGGAGCGTTGCCAGGGCCCCAGTACTTTTGAGAAGCAGGCGGCGCCTCCACAGCCAGCAGTGATTCCGCCGCCGCCACCCAAGGCTTCGATTTTTGACAGGGCGTGCGAGCTTTTGGACGAGGAGCAGCGCGCCATGATTGGCTGGGAGGCTGCCAGCGCCCGCAACCCCCAGGAGCTTTTGGCCGCACTCGGAAAGGAGAATGACCAGCATCTGGAGGCCTCCACATCCCGCCAAGTGACGTATGCCGTCCAGCCGTTCTTGAGGTCTGTCCAGCGCGGCTTGGACTGGTTGAGCCCTGTCACTAGTTTGGAAAAGTCGGCTTCGACTGCGCTGGTTTGCGTCAAAACAGCGACCAACGTAAGTCGATCAAATAGCGTCTCACTGATTTCACCGAAATCTTACTTTCGCATCATGGCGTCACTGACATGTCGCAGATGCTATCCAGCCTTTGTGACAGCTCCCAGGAATTTCTTGTCAATATCAGCATGCTCGAATCAAGATTATCTGAGCTCGAGCTCTGTGACAAGGTCATTCAGAACGAAAAACTCGAGCACAGCGAGAACGTCGAAAATGCTCTGGTCGAGGTGTACAAGGATATCTTGGACTTTTACCTTGCCGTTACCAGTCTCTTCCGCCAGTCAATATTTGTTGTTTCCATCTTCCAGGAGCAGTTCAGCATCAAGGTCTCGGAAACGGTTGAGACGTTCGCCGCCCACATCGAACTGCTCTCCCGCTGCCTCGTTGTTGAAAATTACGGAAATGTAAAGGATTTCCGCCACGACCAGTTGGAGCAAAAGGGTAAGCCTTCCCATTTAAGGTCTTGATGAACTATTGCTGATGAATACAAGTCCGCCAACTCCTCGCCATCCACAGGAACAATGGGGGCAACGTTTTGCTAGAGCCACGTGCTCGCGGTACTTGCGAGTGGATCACCAAGCACGAAAGTTTCAGGAGCTGGCAAGACTGCTACAGCCTCTCCCCACCCGACCTGCCGACTAGCAACTTTCTGGCGCTGATTGGGGACATGGGCAGTGGCAAATCGATGAACACGGCCTACATTGTCGACCATCTCAAAGAGGATTCTGGGAACACTTGGCCACGGCCGACCATCCTGGCTTATTTTTGCAAAGATGACGGAGAGCGCAACAAGGCTGAAATCATTTACTGTAGCCTCATCTCGCAGCTGCTGGCTCACCGCCCACAGCTCCGTCAGTCTTTCCTGACTTGGTTTGAGGAGACCAGACCCAAGATTGCCTCCAACGTGCCCAAAAGGTCTCGCGATGACTTGCTCGAGTTCATCCTAAGCACATTCAAAAAGGAGGATAACAAGGCCTGGATTTACGTCGTCTTGGATGCATTTGACGAATGCAGTGACACGACGCAGGAGCATCTCCTGGGACTGATCCACGGTGTTTCCGCCGCTCAGTACCATGTCAAGATTTTCGTTTCCTCTAGGTCTGACGGTGACTTGAAGAACAACCTGCCCAAGGACACATTGTTCCTGCCAGCGCGCCCCAAGGAAGAGGACCGTCTTATTGCGCAGCATTACGTCGACAAGTTCTGGCCGCAATACAAGCTGGCCAACACCAGGGAGCAGCAAGGCGGTAACAACCCCCGCAAACACACTAAGCGCAGTAGCTCGTCGAGGAGAATTCCCACAGCCAAGCGGGTCAGCCACGTCAAAAAGCCGACAATTGCGGTCGCCAAGAAGCCTGACACGGACTCCCAGGGAGATGAGGACGGTGTGACTGAAGAGGACATGCGATCCGATGCTGAGAACAGGAGTCAGATTATCAAGAGGCTTGCGGAACGCGCTGACGGCTCTGCCATCTGGATCCGTATGGTGCTTGAGTATTTGCGCAGCGGAACGAATGCGCGCAAGATTCTTCGCGAGCTCGATGCTGCACCAGCGCGGACTGGCCTGTCGAAGATTTACGCCAAGATCGTTGACCGCGCGGTCAAGATGGATTCGGATGACGAGGGCAAGCAGTACGAGGCGCGACGGGTGATTGAGAGGGCGTTGTCGACGCTGGCTTTTGCGCGCGAGGAGCTGACACTCGAGCAACTGGCATATCTCGTGTCAGTGGGCGACGATACGACGGATCTGTCACCGCAGCGCCTGCAGCGCTTGATTGAGGATATCGACTCGGGATACATTCTCAAGCTCATCCGGCCGCTGGTCAAGATCGATGAGGAGGACGCCAACCCTTCGATCCGCCTGATCCATCAGTCGCTCAAAGACTGCATTCTCCGTTCTACTCCTAGCTCGTGGCTCCTCAAGCCGTACCTCGCCGAGGACCCCGTCGCCAGGGAGCAGCATGCCTGGCAGGTGAATGCCATGCTGGCTCGCCGTTGCATCATCTACGTCCGTCTTGTCGCGTCGGCCATTCCCAGCAGGGATATTGATCCGAACCGCTCGCTGCATGACCAAATGACGTACGCCTGCTCTCATGACTTTTACCACTACGCTGCTGTATGGTGGGGCTACCACATGGCTGAGTGCACTCGGCCCTCTCAAGACAAGGAGCGTCGAGCCCAACAGGCAGAGCTCCACGAAGTATCTGCCATTATCTGCTCCGCCAATACGCAACCCTATGGCTCGTGGCTGCGGACGTGGGCGTCGAGACACAGCGAGGGCGACCAGGACCTTCTGACCAAAGCGGACCACTCCATCATCGCCAACATTTTTGGGCACTATTCGAGCGCGGAGATTCTTCTGCGCAACAACGACCCCAAGAAGCTCCAGCTCGGCGAGGCATTGTGCTGGGCTGCTCGTCGTGGTCACGTTGAATGTGTCAAGCTTCTCCTGCGGCAAGAGCACCTCGTCAACAGCGATTGCTACCTTGGCGGTAAAACGGCAGTTGCCTGCGCCGTCGACAGCGAATCAGTCGAATGCGTTGCCGCACTCGTCGACAGCGGCCGCTTCAATCTCGACGAAGCCGACGTGCAGGGCAAGACGGCCGTCTCGCACGCCAGCTTTGCAAGAAACGAGCCCATCGTGTCTCTGCTGCTTTCCCGCGGTGCCAACCCCAACTTTACCGATGCCAGCGGACCGCCCCGATCAAAGCCTGCAACAGCTATGGCTGCTGCTTGTGCGTAAACAGGAAGGGGTAGGATCGAAAGACAAGAGGATGCATGGCACACATTCATTGTAGTTGTAGTTATTTGGACGATCGTTCGGGGAATCAGGAGGAGGGATGGGGGGCGCCCTTTTCGGCATGGCTGACTAGATGGGCGGCGCACCGGGTACGTCGAACACTATACGAAGAAAAGAGATAGATAAACTCATTGTCCTTTTTTTCCCTTTTTTTTTTTTTTTCTTTCTTTCTCTCTTTCTCCATGTCTCCTGGTCAGATGAAGTGACTGGTAAGATTTGCATTCGCACACAAATTAGGTGACCAGCGAAGTCTTAGATGATTGATTATCTTTGCTTGACGTCCTGGTGGAGTCGAAGACTATTCAGGACTAGGTCTTAGATAACGATTGGCTGGATTTACGTATGTAGGGTCGCAATTGCCTAATTAGGCAATAAGTCGGAAACGTGGATTGCGGCCAGCTTCAAAACTTTTTGTCGATTCATTGCAACTTGATAATATCGGCGAGTGTAGCCCTGCGAACTAACGGTCTTTTGATTTTCTCGGTGCCGAATTCTTTTCCTGGGCCGGCCGCCCTTTCGTTCAGCTTCCTCAGCCATATTCCTTTTGTTGGAACGCAGCCCATGGGGAAGAGGAGTTGGGCGATGGGAATCGGTGCTCGGGGG